>WBMZ01007681.1:0-11759 GCA_013400975.1 Atrichornis clamosus
TCCTCATCCTCATCCTCATCTTCGGCCCCTCTGCCCCCACCCTCCCAACCCCCCGGATTTGGCCACCCCCCGCCCCGCCGCGCCCTCTCCTCCTCTGCAGCTCCTCGCGGCAGCCTCTCCCCCCTCCCCACCCCGTGCGCCCACCGGATCCGTTATTAAATAAAAAGCTCGATTTAAACAGTTTGAAGTCCTCAAAACGCCGTGTTGGGGTGGAGGAGGTGGGGGGGCTGCTGGGCGAGCCCCCGGGCTAGGAGAAGATGTGGATGGCTTGGGTGGCGGGCGCGTGGCACGCGGGGCACTGCGGCTGCGCCCGCCCGCAGATGCGCAGGGCGCACTCCATGCAGAACAGGTTGTGGCCGCAGGGCACCAGCGCGGCCATCACCTCGCTCTCCAGGCACACCATGCACTCCCGGGAGCTCTTGCGGTGCCCGTCCGAGCTGCTCGAGTCGGTGGGCGAGCCCGAGGCGGCCGAGATGCTGCCGGGCAGCGAGGAGGAGGAGGAGTAGCCG
This sequence comes from Atrichornis clamosus, assembly GCA_013400975.1. Classification (NCBI taxonomy): domain Eukaryota; kingdom Metazoa; phylum Chordata; class Aves; order Passeriformes; family Menuridae; genus Atrichornis; species Atrichornis clamosus. The sequence goes on from WBMZ01007681.1 coordinate 510, forward strand.
GTGGGGTTGGAGAAGGAGGAGAGCGAGCCCTGGGCGGGCAGCCAGGCCAGGGCGCCAGCGGGGTCGCTGGGGATGCGCCGTGCCGAGGGGTGCTCCAGCCCCGCGGCCCCGCTCTCGGGCAGGGTGGGCGAGTGGCGCGGCGTGGCCGGGCCGCTGTTGCGTCTCTGCGAGCTGTTGATGGAGGAGCAGCTGCTGAAGGCTTGCAGGGGGTTGCCCGAGCGCTCGAAGGGCGACCAGATGGTGGTGGTGGGCGTGGTGAGGTCGAGGGCCAAGAAGTCAAAGCCGAAGTCGCACTCCTCGGAGCCCAGCGGGGCCGGGGGCTCGCTGAAGGTGCTGTAGGGGCTGGTGGGGCTGGCGGCCGCCACGCGCCCGCTGTAGAAGGACTCGGTGGAGCCGCTGCCCAGGGAGCTGAGGCTGTCGTTGCGCAGCGCGGCCGAGGAGCGCTGGGCAGGGTGGGGGGCCTTGGCCCACGGGGCGGCCGCGCTGCCCTGCAGGTCGAGGCAGACGTCGGTGCCGTTGGAGTGGAAGTCGTTGTCGGCGTTGACGTCGATGAAGGAGCCTGTCCTCATGGTGATGTGCGCCTCGATCTCCTCCCTGGCCCGGTCCACGTTCTCGGGCATGCCCGTCACCTCGAACACGGGCTCCTTGTCCCGGCTGGGCGTCACGATGTAGGTGTGCGTCTGCTGCTGGATGCGCTTGATGGTGGCTCCCTTGGGCCCCACCACCAGCCCCACCACACGGTACGGGACCCTCACCTGGATGGTGGTCTGGCCCGGCAGGTTGGGCGGCCCCTGCAGGGCTCCCGTCAGCCCGTTCACTTTGTTGCGCGTGGCCCGGATCATGGAGAAGTGCTCGGCGGCCGAGAGGATCTCTCGCTTGGCCATCTCCACGTCCTCCTTCCTCCCGGTGACGATGAAGACGGGCTCCTCTCCCCTGACCGGTGTCTTGATGTACGTGTTGGTCTTGGCGCGCAGGGCTTTGATTTTGCAGCCTGCAGAGCAAGGAGAAGGGGGAACAGTGACACCTCAACGTTGAGACCTCACGGGGACCCTCTGCTCACCCAGGACGGGGACACAACAGACCAGCAGGAACCAGCAGGTCCCTGCACCTGCAGCACGGACACCCTTGGAGAGCGGGGTCCCTCCTGCCTCCGAGGCAGATGGGGGCTCATGGTTCAGTCCCAGGGGGCTGCCCTGGCTTCTCCAGGACGTGCCAGGATCCTGGCACTGCTCTGACCCTCTGGGGTTGAGGACCAGCAGGATGCAGCCCTGCAGCCCTGCTCCCGAGGGCTGGGACACACTTGGGCAGAGGTGCCAGGGCAGGCAGCCATGGGGGCACTGTCAAGGCTGCTGAGAGGGTGAGAAGCTGGATTAACTCAAAAAGTGTTTAAGGAGGCACAAGTTTAAAGAAGTCACCAAAATGGAAGGGAAGGAAAAGGCTTGTTTGGATCCTGCAGGTCCATCGACATCTCTGAGCCAGCAGCTGAACCTGAGGAACAGCCCTGGCTGCACTCCTGGAGGGATGGGGGAGCTGTGGCTCCCTGAGACAGGGGGCACAGCCACCCCCTCCCCTCCCTGCCCCGAAGGAGGGATCCCCAGTGCCCGGGCTGGAGCAGGAGTGCTCCTGGGACAGGGGTTCTCCTGGGACAGGATGCTCCCAGGGCTCCTGCTCTCCCCATTCTGGAAAGTCCTGCTTCCCCCTCACAGGAGCGTGATTCAGCAGACAGAGTCGTGGACACAGGAGAGCACGATGGTGCTGCCAGCTCTGCCAGCGCCTCGCACAGCCCCGGGCACGGCCCTGCCCCAGCCCTGGGTGAGCTCGGCTCCGGCTGTGGGTCCTGGCAGCACCGTCCAGCCAAAGGCTCCAGCTCTCCTCCAGGACCACTCTGCTCCACTGCGAAGCTGCCAGCACACCCTCACTCCCTGCACCCCCAGCCCTAATTGCATCTGCTCTTGATTAAGTCCCCATGAACCAGGCACAGCGCGAGCGGAGCTCAGCTCCCCGGCCGCTGGCACACGGGGGTGAGTGACTCCCCCCCGTCCCCTCACACCCCTGAGCTTTGCAGGGCACCCAGAACCAGGCTGGGAGCCCGCAGGGGTGGAGAGTGCGCCGCCGGAGCCCCGAGAGTGTCCCTGTCCATCGCAAACGCTGCTGCAGATCCACAGGGAGGAAGAGCTCGACTCCTCCAGGCACCCCCAGGGAGCCGCGAGCACCGGGTTGGCTCCGCAGTGAACGGCTCGCTCGGGGCACTGCCCCTCCTGCTCCTCCTCCTCCTCCCCTCCTCCTCCTCCTGTTCCCAGATGCTCCCTGAGGAAGGGCAGGGCTGCTCTTCCAGCTGTGAGGCTGGAGAAGGAAAGCCCTGCGAGGCTGAAGGGCCTCAGCACATGGAAGATGCTGATCTGCTGAAGCAAGCCTAGAGGAGGCCACGGAGATGCTCCAAGGGCTGGAGCCCCTCTGCTCTGGAGCCAGGCTGGGAGAGCTGGGGGTGTTCACCTGGAGAAGAGAAGGCTCCAGGGAGAGCTCAGAGCCCCTTCCAGGGCCTAAAGGGGCTCCAGGAGAGCTGGAGAGGGACTTGGGACAAGGGATGGAGGGACAGGACACAGGGAATGGCTTTCCACTGCCAGAGGGCAGGGTTAGATGGGATATTGGGAAGGAATTGTTCCCTGTGAGGGTGGGGAGTGTACTGGGTTTGCATGACCAGGTTTTGGTAGCAGGGGGCTTACAGGGGTGGCTTCTATGAGAAGCTGCCAGAAGCTCCCTCCGTGTCCAGCAGAGCCAACTCCACAGGCTCCCGGACAGAGCCTCCACTGGCCAAGGCCAAGCTCAGCACAGATGGTGGTGATGCCTCAGGGATCACGGATTTAAGAAGGAAAAAAAGTTCTTGTGCAGCTGTAATTGGGTGCAGAGAAGAGCAGGGTGAGACCATGTGAGAGGAGCAGCTCTGCAGACACCCAGGGCAGGGCAGCAGGAGGGGCAGGAGCTGCTCCAGGCACCAGAGCTGAGATTCCCCTGCAGCCTGTGGGGAAACCATGGAGAAGGCCATGGAAGCCCACAGGGATGCAGAGATCCACCTGCAGCCCCAGGACGAGCCCATGCTGGAGCAAGTGGATGCCCAAAGCAGGCTGTGACCCCGTGGGAAGCCTGTGCTGAAGCCCTGCAGACCCGTGGAGAGAGGAGCACACCTGGAGCAGCTTTGCTGGAAGGACTTGTGACCCTGAGGAGGATCCAGGCTGGGGCAGCGTGTGGAGAACTGTGTCCCATGGGAAGGACCCCCTGCTGGGGCAGGGGAAGGGCTCCGACTCCTCTCCCTNCTGCTGGGGCAGGGGAAGGGCTCCGACTCCTCTCCCTGAGCAGCAGCAATGTGTGATGAACTGACAGTGAGCCCCATTCCCATGTCCCTATGCAAGAGCCTGGGAAGGAGGGAGGGATGGGGAGAAGATGTTTTAAAGATTTATTTTACTTCTCATGATCCTCCTCTGATTTTGTTAGTAACACATTCAGTTAATATCCCCAAGTCGAGTCTGGTTTGCCCATGATGGTGATCAGTGAAGGATCTCTCCCTGCCCTTATCTCAACCCATGAACCCCTCCCTGTGTTTTCTGTCTTCTGTCCACTTGTGAGGGGCAGTGATGGAGCAGCTTTGGTGGGTGCCTGGAACCAGACAGGTGCAACCCACTGCAGTGAGGCCCTGGCACAGGTTTCCCAGGGCAGCTGTGGCTGCCCCTGGATCCCTGGAAGTGTCCAAGGCCAGGTTGGACAGGGCTGGGAGCAACCTGGGATAGTGGGAGGTGTCCCTACCCATGGCAGGGGTGGCACTGGATGGGCTTTAACATCCCCTCCAACCCAAACCAGTCTGGGATTCTGTGACTCAGGCAGGGCTGGAATGGCACAAGACGTTCAGCCAGGTCTGTCCCAGCCAGGTAAATCAACCCAGGCTCTCCAGCAGCACCCAGAGAGCAGAGGGAGAACAGGAGCCGTGCTGTTCCTGCAGCCCCTCGTGCTGCACTTCCCAGGGTATTAAACCTCATGGAGGAGAAGTGAAAAATTGTCACAGTATGTGAAGAGCAGCAGCTGCTGCCCTGGTGTCACTGCACCACAAACCCCTGGCTGGGATTTGTGGCTGGTAAGGAGAGCAAGGGCCCAGGGACTGGGGCAGGGCAGAACCACTGAGGGTGACATTTACTGAACCATGTGCCAGCTCCCACAGGGCTGTCCTGGGAGAGGTGCCTGCAACTCCCACCTTCCCCTCCCAGATTTATCCTGGTACCTCCTATAAGCTCTGCCCCTGCTGCACTGCTTGGCAAACTGGGACAAGCCCAGGGCAGTGGGAAGGGGCTCTGCTGGTGCCTCCCGTGAGCACCAGACTCAAGCACAATGTCCCCAAATTCATTCTTTGCAGCATCATGGAATTATGGAATATCCTGAGCGGGAAGGGACCCCCAGGGATCATCAGTGCAGCCCCTGGCCCTGCACAGACACCCCAACAATCCCACCCTGTGCATCCCTGGGAGCGTTGTCCAAACGCTCCTGGAGCTCTGGCAGCCTTGGGGCCGTGCCCATTCCCTGGGGAGCCTGGGCAGTGCCCAGCACCCTCTGGGGGAAGGGTTTTTTCATCTTTTCCTGATATCCAACCTAACCCTCCGTCTCTCTCATCAAGTGACAATTTCAGGATGCAGAGCCATTGGCAGGTCCGGGAGCTGCTCAGGAGCCACAGCCTGCAGGGGACAGGGCCCAGAGAGGCTCTTCCTCGCCCCTCTCCATCACAGCAGCAGCACCACTGGGACCAAACTGATGCCATGGCAGCACTGAAGAGAGGAAGAGTTTATCCAGCTGCTCCTGTGAGCTCTTCATTGGGACAAAGCCAGAAACCTTGGATAAAAGTTAAAAGGGTGCCTGGCTTGGCCAGTTCCACCCTCCTCAAACCAGCCGGGCTGGAATAATGCCCCCAACCCGCAGCTGTTGGGTGCTGCCAGGGCCACCAATGGCACCAAACACAGCCTGGGTGGGAGATGGTTCTCCCAGGGGAGGGGTAGAAGAAGAGGGTGGCAGGCCTGGGTGGGTGAGGGTGTGGGGTCACCCGCCTGCCTGCCCCCAGAGCCACAGTGGGAAACACTGGGAAAGGAGGCACTGGTCAGGGAAGCCACGGCCTGAGGCCATGTGCTGGCACCAGCACCAGGAACTGGTGCCTGGAGGAGTCTCCAGCACTGGGACACACCAGGAGCGCTTCGGGAAACCGGGGCATGGTGGGAGCAGGGCCAGGACAGCACCACGGCCACACCCAGGGGCCAACCTGTCCTGCCCTGTCCCCAGGCCCGAACTGCTCCTGAGACACCCCTTGGCCGAAGGGACTCCCAGGCAAAGGTCCCAAAGCCTGGAGCAGGCAGGATGGGCAGGATGAGCAGTCTCCCCATGCTGGGATTCAGGGAATTCACACCCGCCTGGCACAGCAAGTGATGTGTCTGTGACACTGGGAACTGGTGACAAGACACAACGGCACCGCAGGACACCCCTGTCCTCCAGCACACCCCGAGGTGGCTGAGCCAAGAGTGCCCCTGCCCGGCCTTGGGGGGATGCTGGCACCTCATGGCTGAGCCCCCCAGAGCCAGACGGACTTGAACTGCAAACTGGTGCTTTAACCAGCAACTGCAACTGTGGGAATCATGGAATGGTTTGGTTCGGAAAGGACCTTAGAGTTGATCTTGTTCCACCCCATGCCATGGGCAGGGACATCTTCCACTATCCCAGGGTGCTCCAAGCCCCATCCAGCCTGGCCTTGGACACTGCCAGGGATGGGACAGCCACAGCTGCTCTGGGCAACCTGTGCCAGGGCCTCACCACTCTCACGGGGAACAATTCCTTCCCAATATCCCATCTACCCCTGCCCTCTGGCACTGGGAAGCCCTTCCCTGTGTCCTGTCCCTCCATCCCTTATCCCAAGTCCCTCTCCAGCTCTCCTGGAGCCCCTTTAGGCCCTGGAAGGGGCTCTGAGCTCTCCCTGGAGCCTTCTCTTCTCCAGGTGAGCACCCCCAGCTCTCCCAGCCTGGCTCCAGAGCAGAGGGGCTCCAGCCCTTGGAGCATCTCCGTGGCCTCCTCTGGACTCTCTCCGTATCTTTCTTGTGCCCGAGCAGCATCCAGACCAGCACGAGATGTTTCAGGGGAGTCCCTGCAAGCCCCCAGCCCAGCACGCTGTGGCACCATCCTGGATGTCACATCCCTGTGAAGCTGCTGCAGGAACACACCGGAGGGGGCTGTGGAAAGGACCTGGGGCTGCCTGGCAGTGCTGGTGAGCCCCCAGCCCAGGCAGTGCCAGACTCAACCCAGCAGCAGCAACGGCAACAGAGGACAAGGTGCCAGACTTTGCTGCAAGTCTCTAAACAAAGTGGCTTTAAAGATCCAAGTGAGAACACCCCAAAATCAGGAGCAGGATGGAGGGGACAGACCCAGGGATGCTTTACCCCCAAAGGCCCTTTCTGAACACCAGAGCCTGGTTCTTGCCAGAGCCTGAGAGTGGCTCAGCTGCTGTGCTACAGCTCTTTGGTGGAGCTCTGAGACCCCATGGGCTCAAACTCATCCTGCCACCCCATACCCATGCTCAGCTGCCAGCAAACCCCTGCATTCCAGAGGTGTCACCCCCCCAGGTCACAGCCCCCTGTGCCACCACACCCAGCTTTGCCCACAGGGATAGCCCCGATGGAGGAGGTGAGCAGGACACTCCTCCCAAACCCTGCCTTATTCCACATGCCCCTCTTTCAGCCTCTACCCATCCCACACGGCTCACAGCACGCCTCACTCTGCAAAAACTGCTGCACCCATTCTACCTGCCCTTGGGATGGGAAATCACTAGATGCTGACAAGAAACAGAAGTCCAGGGGATTCTCCCTGGGACGGTGTAGTGATGGAGGCAGCACCCCAGGGAAGGCAGCTGTTATCCCTGAACCTTGGCATCACCAAAGAGAATGTGGCTCTCTGTGAGAAACCCCAGTCAGATCAGGGCTGAGACCACTGCAAGAGCCCATGAAAAACCAGTACAACACAGGGGCAGAGGGCTGGGAAGGGCCTCTCCATCCTCTGTGCTCTGATAGCCACGCTGGAGGCAAAGGATCCCACACAGCTCATCCATGGCCTGAACACAGCACGGCCCAGGCAGCCTCTGCTCCCACATCAGGTCCCTCCTGCACACAAGGAGGGCAGAGCCAGCCCAGCCCCTTGCCCAGACCACATCTCTGCTTGCCCAAGGAGGTCTGTGCTGGCAGTGCCCAGCTCTGAGCCGGTAAAACCCACTGAGAGCCAAAAGAGCTTTTCTGGAGGAGCCTCTGATGGCAGCACACAGGAGGACGGTGCCTGTCACAGCTTCCGAGCCTGGGAACACGCTGATGCCTTGCCCCCGAAGTGCATTACCCACAGCTCTTCCTCTTCCCCAGCTCTGCAGCATCTCTTGATCCAGAGTTCTGGAGCTCCAGCCCCTTTGTTACCGGTGAAAGGCACAGGATGGGCCAGGACTGGGCCCAGACACGGAGCAGAACACGCGGCACCTCCATCACAGCTCCTCTCCCTCTTGCTGAGTGCTGCTTCCCACCTCTGCACACAGCAAGGAATTTGTCCCTGCAGCCCCGCTGTGGGAAATGAGCATATCACACCTTAGCTTCTCCTCCAGGCACTGGGAAGAGCAGAGGCAGGGAGGCTGGGATCTTCTCCTTGGGACACAGCGAGCAGCCAGGGCCAGAGCAGGCAGATCCTTCAGCAACGAGATCCATCTGTGACCAACGTCAGGAGCTCCCAGCCCTGCTGTGACCCAGGGAGGTGGAGGAGGCAGCCAGAGGGATGTGCCAGATGCCTCCAAGGACATGGCACTGTGGGCAGGAGACAACAGAGAGCAGCAACCCAGGGCTCCAAACGAGAGGACTCCTTGCAGCCTGTGACCCATGGTAGGGTTACAGGTGCTCAGGCTGGCCCAGAGAGGCCCACGGTGCCCCCATGCATCCTCCAAGAACTGGAATGACAGCCATGCTCTAGCAGGGAAAAAACGGGCCATGTGCCATCCTTCCCTGGATCTCCCCTCCGAGCATCCCAGTGTCTTCTATAAACGGCAACTTTCCTCTTGCAGAGTGGTGACAGTCCCTGCGTGTCACAGATGGGGAGAGGAGCTGTGGCTCCATCCCAGGGGAGGCACCTGGTGTGGGAGGGGAGAGCAGAAGCTGCTGGAAATGCCCCTCCAAGGCCGGGAGAGCAGGAACCTGGGACAGCACCCACGTGCCAGAGTCAGGGCAGCTCTAACACCTGCCCTGTGCTCCTGGTGATTCCTGTTATCCCCGTGGCTCTTTGCTGGATGGCAAGAGGAGCCCACAGCACTTTTAGGAGATGGTCCCTCCCATGGCAGGAGTCATGACCGGGCTTGCAGGTAAAGGCATGGCCAGGGAATCCCTTCCGGCCATGCAGCCGTGTGGGCAGCAGGGAGACGAGCTGCAGATCCCAGCTGGAAGAGGAGCTGCAGATCCCAGCTGGAAGAGGAGCTGCAGATCCCGGCTGGCAGACACCACTCCATGGTGTCACTGATGCCAATCTGGACACAGGGTCATGGCAACCACTCCTCCAGCTCAGAAAACCCCAATTTGTTTTAGAGAACCTGCTGGGCTGCTGCTGCCCCTTTGGGAAAGGGTTAAATTAGGGGATCTGGAGGAGAGAAACTGAAGAAAAAGGAGAAGTAGAAGTTGTGTCCGACTGCCTCTGTCCCGTCTGAGCCTGCACAGGACATCCCTGTGTTGGTCCTGGCTGCCAGGACCTCCCTGGTTCACACTCACCACTGGCAGCTGCGTCTGGGGAAAGCAGGACGGGTCCCAAAGTGTCCCAAGAGCTGCTCCTCAGCACACGGGGTGTGGGGACAGAGCCTGAGCCTTGCCCTGACCCCAGCCCCTTCGAGGGCACCCGACATCCACACCTTCATCCCTTCCTGTGTTCCAGGCATGGCAGCACCACAAACGTCTGCTCCCAGGTCATGGCCAGGCTGGGCAGTGTGGGAAGGATGAGAGTGACAAGGACACAGTCTGGGTGACCCAACCCAGCCCCGCAGTGTCACCAGCAGGGCACATCTTGTCACTGCCACGATGCCAGGCCCGGCCAAACACCCCAAGGCTCGGCTCTGCAGCCAGACCCCATTGCCACGGGGCTGCCAAAACCGAGGGACACTCACACAGGGGGACCAGAAGGACCTGGGAGGCAGCACAGGGAGAGTAAGGAGGGCTGTGCTTGGTGTGAGCCCCAGGGAATGACCTCGGTATTGCCCCTCCTTGGGCTACACCCAAGCATCCGTGGTTTAATCCAGCTGCCAGCAGCACTGGAGAGCAGCTGGAGCACAGACACTCTGCTGCCAGCCCTGTCCCCACCAGTGCTGCCCAGCTGCCCCATCCTACAGTGTGACTGAGAGTTCCGACTCCCCCTCCACATCAAAAATCCAGTGTGAGGCCCCCACATGGCATCCCAGCAGGCCGAGACCAGGAGAAGGGCAGGCAACACTTGGGGAAACCCCTGGGGAGAGCTGTTCCTGCCCATGGGCTGGGGTTGCAGCAGGCAGCTCCAGCCCACGGCTGCTCACAGGTCACCTCCAAGGCCACACGGTGTCCCCCAGTACCCTGCCTCAAGCTGGTGTAACCATTTCTTTGGCAGCACTTTTTTCAGGAGTTCCACGAGCCCTCAGGGCTTAGTGAGCATCCAAACTCTGCCCAAGGTGTTTGGGCAGGTACCTGACTGTGCACTGAACTCGTCGGGGTGCTGGAGGTGCAGCACCGGGGTCTCACCACACCAAAACACCCAGGGAACGGCACCGACCAGCAGCTCCCGGCCCAAACGCAGCCGTTCCTCGACCTGCCGACCTGCTGGCGGCACCAGCAGAGCCCACATCCCGGTACGGGTCCGGTTCCAAGCTGCCGGACCCCGTGGCTCCGCAGAGCCCGCCGGCGAGGCCACCAAATCCAGGTCTCCATCCAGCCCCGGGAGGAGGAGGAGGATCCTCGGGAGCAGGGCGCGGTGCCTCGCTCTGCTCCTCCGGCGGGGTCCTGCAGCCCGGTGGGACCCCCGGCCGGGGCGATGGGACCGGAGAGGGGTGCATGGAAAGTTGGGAGGCCGGGAAGCGGGGCCGGCTGGGAGGCAGCGCAGGCCAATGGGAAGCGCAGAGCATGATGTCACCGCGCTCATCACAGCATGGCTCTGGCTAACAAAGAGAACAATGAGGCTGCCCAGTTCTCTGCTTCCCCCCTGGAAAAAAAGCCCCCCGACCCCTGGCCCTCAGCCCCCCGGCCAGGGAGGTGTGGGAGCCGCGGGGCGAGGGCAGGGCTGGGGTGCCAGACCCCACAAGGGCAAAACACCCCGGAGGTCACGCTCCCTGCGAGGGGATTCCTGCCGGGATCCCTGAGGGCAGCGGCTCCCTTCCTTTTCCTTTTTTCCTTAAATCCTCCGCCCTGGGGTCTTTTCTTTTTGATTTTTTAAGGTGAAAGTTTGGTTCATCTGGTATGTCCTGGAGACAAAGCCCCCTCCAGGCACACCCACCCGGCGAGGGCTGGGGCGTCCTTTTGTGACAGCTGAGTGCGAGGGGCTCCTCGGCCGCCTGCGGAGCTCCAGCCACCTACAAACGAGCGGGTTAATGACCATTTACACTGGACTTATCCGTAGGATTTATAAATGAAGTCTGAGATAAGGGGCACCGTTTACACACCGGGTCTGAAATACGGAGCTGGAGGGGAGGGGGCAGAGGCACAACTACAATGAAACCAAAGCTCTCGCCTCGCTCCGTGTCCTGGCAGCTCCCATGGACTCGCGTGGCTCCCGGGAACTTTCCGTGGGCTGCCAGGGTTATCCCACCCGGGCCGTTTTCCTGCGCTATGGAGTTTAATTGCTATTTACAGGCAGCTCGCCGGCAGCGGCGCGGAGCGCAGCTCCCGGGACCCGCGGCCGAGTTTCGGGGCCGCGGGATCTGTCGCCGTTAAGTTTCCGCCTCCGCACGGAGACAAAGCCCCGAAACTGCCCCAAATCGCGGGGGGTCGGGCCGGGGCGGCCCGAGGGGGAGGTCCCCGTGTCCCGCCGTGTCCCCACGCCGCGTTACCTTGCCGGCCCACGATCTCGGCGACGTGCTCGGAGCTGGGCACGGGCACGCACTCGGTCATGTTCACGCTCTTCTTCCTGCTCGCCGGCGGCTCGGCCAGCAGCGCGGGCGGCCCCAGCGGCGGGGCCAGGCTGCCGAAGGCGCCCGCGGCCGGGGCG
>WBMZ01007682.1:0-71636 GCA_013400975.1 Atrichornis clamosus
AGGTCTAGCAAAACCACCACACAAGTCTGGAGTGCATACCATGGGCTTAGTAACATAGTGTCTAAAAGAAAACACAGCTATCCACAACTTGGTTAAATTTTCAGTAAGCATCACAAAACCTACATACAGAACCACTGCAATTACTTTTCCTTCACAAGTGAAACCTCTTCATTCAACTGTTAATGTTTGCACATTACTGGCGGCACATTTTTTAGATTCTTTACAGCTATCTTCACTTAGTAGCTTCTGAAATTGAAAGCTGACTTAATGCCTACTGTTGTTTTATCTTTGTTTATTCTACTCAGTCACCAAGGCACATGGGACCCACACCTTGGGGGAAGTCTGCTGCCTCCATGGGGGCTAGCTTAAAGATGTGAGGAGAAACATTCCCTACTCTGATGCAGCCCAGAATTACTCTCCATTACTGGTTCTTCAGGTAGGCAGCAACGAAAAACCCTGATGGACTATAAGGATGTTGTGAGATCATGCAGGGAGAAAATTAGAAGTGCCAAAGCCCAACGAGAACCTCATTTGACTGCTGCTCTAAATGACAATTTAAAAAAATGTTCCTATAAATCCATTAGCAAAAAAGGAGCTAAGGAGAATCTCCATGCTTTGTGGGATGTGGGGAGAAACACATTGACAAAGGATGAGGAAAAAGGTGAGGTACTTAATACCTTCTTTGCCTCAGTCTTTAATAGTAAGACCAGTTTGCCGTGCACCCAATCCCCTGAGCTGGAAGACAGGAACAGGGAGCACAATCCATACTCCAAGGGGAAATTGTCAGGGATCTGTTTCACCACCAGGAGAGATCTTATTGCTCTCTACAACTTCCTGAAAAGAGGTTGTATCCAGGTGGAAATCTGTCTCTTCTCATATGTAACAAGTTATAGGACAAGAGGAAATGGCCTCAAGTTGCACCACTGAAGGTTTATATTAGATATTAGGAAAAGTTTATTCACCAAAGTGTGTTCCAGTATTGGAACAGGCTGCCCAGGGCAGTACTGGATGGAATTAAATACATCCCTGGATGTATTTAAAAGATGGGTAGATGTGGTGCTTAGGGATATGGTTAATGAATGGATTTGGCAGTATTAGGTCAATAGTTGGACTTGATGATTCTTAAATGTCTTTTCCAATCTAAATGATTCCTATGATCCTGTAAACTGGCCAGTGTCTATCAACCCAAAGAAATTATATTATTAAACAGAATTTTACACTGGTAACCATAATACGAATCCTTAAGGAAAACTAAAATATTAACTAAATATAGATTTGAATTATTACTTTAAGCAAGTTCAACAGGTACTTAGTTTCTCAAGCCACTGGCATGCTAACAGCAGATGGCAGAAATTGCCATTACTGAGCTATGGGTTGCAGGCTACTACCATTGACAGCTGTTATTCTGTAAGAATCCTCATGAGGAATGGGAGAAGGCATAATCTAAAGGTATTGGTGAGAATTTTCCTTTTCCAGTGGGAATTTACTTCAGTTCAGGAAGAATTGTGAATATTTTTCCTCACTTGTGAAATTTCAGTCTCAATCTTGAGTCCTGTCAGCTTCAAGCATCCAGTTTTGCCTGTGTGCTCCTGATGTACCATTATATATTCTACTTGCCCAAATAAAGCCAACATATATGGGACAGTCATGTCCCACAGTTCCCACCAATGAGCTGAATGATTTTTGAGCAAAGCATATAAAAATCATAAGAAATTTATAAAAAAGATTTCCAGAAATAGCTACATGATCTGCATTTTCTCATTTGTTTCTGTACACCGGAATGCAAATTGTACACACAGTTTGATTAGTCCTGCTGTGTACTTCTCAGGGTACTGTAATTGGTTCAGAAGCAAATCACAGAGCCAATTCTGAGGTGCATTTGAGCTCAGGAACTATATCCTTAGACATTTTTAATTGGAAAAAAACCCTAAGCAAAAACCAAACCCAAAAACAACCCAGCAGCATCACCCAGTGCTTTGAGACTCTATAGCAGTTTTCTCACAATAAATGCTTAAACTCAGAAACTGCTGATCTAAGTGGTCAGCCCAAATGAAGTGAAATGAGAGCAAACAAGCAGCTTCCTTTGCCTTCCCCCTCCAGTTGTGATCACTTCAGAGGAACATAAAAAGAAATCTCACACAGTGATGGAAATACAGTGAAGGACTGCTATTTCCATTATAGCATTCATCTGTTTCCTTAAACACTTTAAAATATCAGATTTCAGAAAAGGAAAAAAGTCTCATGACTGCATAGAAAGACAAGAAAAGGAAGACATTTACTCTTCTTCCTGCCTTACAAGAAAAAATGGAAACAAAAGACAGAAGTGTCCTCTGTAATAGTTATTTAAATGTCTTCTCTTGAATACAACCTGACACAACATTTTTAGCTGCTTAAGATGGTTGTCAAAGTGCCCTCTTCCACAGCAAACCATATGAAAATTCCTAACACCCAAGTGTTGCCCGGGGTTTGGGGTTGTAATGGATAGAACTGTGCAACAAAGGAGGAAAGCAAAAGCAGACATAACACACCTATCTCTCAGACACACACACCAGTATGTGTTCCACAATGTGTTTTACCACACAATGCAGAGCGTGTGGCTTGCTTGGGAACAGCAGACACACGATCAGAGGACCTGAAGTCTCTGCAGATCCACCCACCCAATCCCCATGTAGGGAAGCGGATAAGCACACTGTTAGTCACAGCAACTGCTTCATGCAATTACCAGACGCATTTAAAATTGGGCTCTGAATTTGTTTTCACTGTCCCTTACTAAGTCCTGGTATAAAAACTCATTCAGAGGTTTTTTTCTCCCCCCTTTTTTACAAGGGACAAGATAGAGGTTTTATTTATATATAAAAGATTAATATTTAGTATATATGTTTAAAGCTACTTATGTACCTCTGACTGAGTCAAATTTCTCAGTCCACATAGCTAGTGCTTGGACTCGGCTAGAGGAAGAAGTGGTTATCTGGTGAGCTACCAAAACCCACATATGCAGCCAGGTTTATGATCAATTCAATACACCCTTTTTCATCCTAATTTTTCTTAGCTGCCTATTACAGTTACTCACAACACATTCAGAAACATTTCAGAAGTCAGGTTTTATTCTCCCATCCTCCAGTGTGTCTGAGTTGATGTAAGTCTTTGCAAGCTTTTTTTTTTTTTAAACCCTTCTTTTAGTGGAAAACATACCAGATAAGATAAATGAGAAAAAGCAGTAGAAGAAAATGAGAATATTACAAAATGCAAATATATCTTATAATATTATGCAAAAGAGTTGCTTAGGTTAATAAAATGCAAGATGAGAGCAGCATTACAACAACTAGCAACTAAATATAAAACCTAACTAAATAAATTTACCTGTGGACAGCCATGACCTAGAAACATTAAGTTCTTTATTTTATATCATTACAATCTCTTATTATCACCTCCACTATTCCTACACACACACACACACACACATACACAAAAAAAAACCCTCAGAAAAATACACAGCCCCTTCTTGGAGTGACTGGAATCGTTAACGAGGTTTGTTCTCCCCAAGGCAGAGGCAGTCTGTACTTTCTTGTCTTTTTATCAGTCAGCCTGCTCCTTCTGTTCATTATTAACTGATAAATACCTCCTCCAAAAATACATGCCCCTGGTTTTGGGCTGCAAACTGTTTTTCATATCTAAGACTGCAAATGTAATCTAAACATCTTTCCTCAGTCCTGCGACATCATGTTTTATATATTTCAGCCAGAAAGAAATGTGTCCGTTTGTCTGTCTTAGAGGTTCAAAAGTTGTCTTTGTGGTTGGTATTTATTGCCCTGCAGTCTTTTACATGCAGTAGGTCTAAAATGATCTTTTTTAATCACTCCAATACCTCAGTCTGGCATCCTAAAATGATGCTGGGCCTCATCTGCTTTGCATCACTTGGCAATTTAGGTTGTGCAAGCTATATTAAGTGCTCACAGGTTTTCATACAAATGGCATGTACAAGATGTTCCAGCTTATTCACGTTGAATCCGTCAACTGCAACAGACTGTTCAGGTTTGTTTGGTTTTTTTTTAATAGGTATTATACTCACAAATATCCCTTTGTTAAAATGTGAAGATGTTTGGAAATGCCAAAATGAGTTACTGCTCTGTGCACCCTTATGTTCCGAGGCAGCTGAGGGTTCTTTGTGCCTCTGTAAACTTCAGCGTGTCTTCAAGTCCAAAAACCAACTACCTAAAAGTTCACTTAACTATTAAGACACACCATCACTTTGGCAGATAATATACAGCTCTGAAAATCCATTAATCTGCCCCAGTCATGTATTCATCTTTCTATTTCCTTAAGTTTCTTTCTTATTCAGTATGTGTTCTCCTGGGCAGGCAGCATCCACAGGTCAGGGCTTCCCTGCTAGAAACCCTGACTTGGCTACCACTGGTGCTGCCCATTGGTGTCTCAGTCACTTCTTTCATCTCTTCAATCCTAACCTCTTCACAGCAGTCTCTTGCTTCAGCTCAGGAGTTCTAGTGCCCTGCTGGGCTTTGTCCAAGACTTTAATGTGCTCCTTTAATGTCACAGAACTGGTTAATCTGTGCACGTTAAAGAAAATAAAAAACAAGCTGTCATTCAAACAGAAAACAAAAGATATTAATCATTTGGTATTATCAGCACACAGCACGTGTGTGCATATGACTAAGACATGAGGGAGGAGAACCATATGCACCAAACTATTTGCAATGCAGACCTGAAGAGGTTTTCTAAATTAGGCCATGGATGACAAGAGAATCAATATAACACACATAGACCCAGATGCAGTATTTTCACAGTCCTAACTGAGATGAGGTGGTATGAGGACCTCTTGGGTACAGTTTATGCAATATGGGGTTTCATAAGACTGATGTAACACTGGTAACATTGTGACAGCAAAAAAAAAAAAAAAAAGATTTTGTAGAGTTTATTTCAGTTTAGTTCAGGAACTGGAGCTGCTCAATTGCCTTACTGACCAGGTGTCAGCAAAGGATCAGTAACATCTATTTCCATCTATGTACAGCTGATGTGTTGCCAGTTTTTTCTAGAAATAGACATTACTGAGGCTAGCTCTCTCTTCTTACCTTCCTCTTGGATCACTGCAATCTGCTCTGAAGTTAGAAAATATTTGAAAAATTCAGCTAGCATAGAAGTAGGCAATATTTTAGAGGCAAACCATTTGGAAACAGCCATCTGTGCTTGATAATGGTAGGAAATTTTAGAAAAATGCTACTTTTCTCTTTTTTCTTTACCAAAAAAACCCCTAAGATTTTTTCACTAGTTCCACTCTTTTTACCCTTTCTGCAGTGGACTTCTTTTCAGTACTAGTTGTGAAAAAAAAGACAGAGCTTTACAGCTAATTTTTGTGTGATAGCCTACACAATACTGATTCATGTTGACCAGAGACCCTGGCATCCCTGTGCTCCTTCATCTCCCATTTTTATTAGTTACCACACCTCTTCTAATCCCTCCTCTCTAGTATCTCCCTTCTACTTATTTTTCATTCTTCGTTTCCACCACCAAAGACCACACAAGCAATCAAGAAGCCAATATATTGGTTTAGGGGGGATGCAACTGCCAGCAAAGGGCGCTTTCACCAAAAATGTGTTTCAATAAAATAACTTATTCTTTGCTTATTCTGATAGAGCTTGAATTTTCTGGCTGTTGGACAAAGCACAGGCCTTCTTGCAGGTTTCTGAAGGAGACAACGTTTAGTATTAGGTGGCTGCTGTTAATTTTAAATAAAGGCAGGTATGGTGACAGCAATGATTTCTTTATTAAGCAGCAGACCCTTTCTTTTCCTCACACATGTACCAAATGCCTTCCTATGGTTTTTTTAAAGCTAAAAAGCCATTTCTATGGAGTAGATCACTGATTTCAGTTAAAGACAACGGAGGACTCACCATCTGTAAGATGTTAAAACATTCAGCAGGTCAACAGCCCATATGTGGTTACTAATATATCTGACCAGAAAAAAACCCACATTTATTTTTCCAGTACCTTAATGTAAGTTTCTTTCCAACATCCATTGTCTCCATAAGCACTTCCTCCCACTACATAGGAAAAACTGAAAAGTTCCTTGTATTTATAATTAAAGAAATTAAAATGTGATTTAATATATATGCTCGATTCACAAAAGTAAAAAAGAAATTGAGGACTAAAAGCACATATATTTTTCATGGTAATTTCATGTTACTGGAAACCTTTCTATTCCTACTAGAAGCATCCTACTAGAGATGGCCTAGGTAGCAAAAACATTGTATCATTCAAGTAATAAATACCTGTTTTGTTCCAAAAGATGATAAAATTACTCACAAATTACACCCTTTATACTGTTTCTTCCACTTCCTTCCTCCAAAATATTTAAACCTTAGAAAATCCTATTTGTAGTATCAACTGAGGCTCAGAAAGCTGTTATTTCAATGTATATACACTCCCTTCACTGACCTAAATTATGAGACTAACTTCAAAACCACTGACTGAAAACTAATCTCAAACACTGAGCAAGCGTAGCAGATCCTGTAACTATACCTCTAGAAGAAATGGAGTAGAGATGCACTAAAAAAAAAAAGTCACAAAAAAAAAAAAATCGAACCATTAGGTCTCACATTAACTCACACAGGAGTTTCTTTTTCGCCAGACGGTAGCACAAGGCAGCTCCTCTCTGATTCACTGTGTTACTGAAGCACAAAACCAGCAACCTTCCAGACTGCTTCCAGACACCAGACAATAACCATCCTTCCTCCTTGACGCATGAAGCCTCAGAAGATACAGAGTACTTTGGCTACATAGTCAAGTTTCAAGACAGCACAAAAGTAAACATTTATGCTTCCTGTTCCCAGGTGCTGATGAAATGGAGAAGCTGTTTTTCAGGTGCTGAAAGCGTCTGGCCTTTTTCAGAAAAATTCCGTCTTGTCCCTTAATACAGGTAACCCCTTAGATGTACAACTCTAAGACCACTGACCTCCCCAAGAGTAGGATTGTAGAAGCAGGTGCGACACGTTTCTGAATCTGAACAAAATCAACGCAGTCCAAGTGCCTCCAGGTAGTCAGCTTTGCTGGCTAAAGAAATCTATCACTTGCTACTTTTGAGCTCCTTCAAATAATTTCTTTGGTACAGGCATCTCCTCTACAGCTTGTTAAGTCCTTTATTCTGCTAGTTGCCATTCATCTCCTAGATCTTAAATGGCTTTCCTAACTGTGTAAAAAGTCATATTTATTTCTACATTGACCACACCCAAAGTACTTAAAGTATGCACAATATGGCATGTCTGTATCTTCAGGCAAAAATTAGCAAGTCATCCTGCCTTCAGCTTGGATTTCAGTCCTTGCTTTAAGCCAAACAGGATGGCAACAACTATGCACAGCTAATGCCTTTGGCATGATCCTGTATGAAAGCAGCATGACCTTGGGAGGCTCAGTGAAGAAGGAGCAAGGCAGGGTATTTCTCTCACAGCATGGCCACATATACCTAGAAATCATGTACTCATCCTGCTCATCTACTGCAATTTAACGTGGTACCCATTTCCTCACATTCCTTTGTAGAGAAATCTGGTTACCTCCCATGATTTTATGTGCAATATTATCAACATCTCAAAAATAATTATGGTTGAATACACACATTTTGCACTAGCTCTGCTAGTCCTATCATGCATCCCCTCATTATATCAACATTGATTAAAAAAAAAAAAAAACACACCTAAAATAATTTGTGGTTCAGTTTTCAAATAGACATGCATGAAACTAGCTGATATCTGTGACACAGATCAGGACTGACTGAGTGTCTATTTCTTACTTGGTTTTAAAGAATTCCACCTCTTCCAGAAGAGCTGTCCTCTTCCCTTTTGAGCATGGTTCTGTTTGTTCCTGCCTTACAGAACAGAGTGCATCAAAGAAAAGTAATAACGTATTCTGGCAGCTACAGCTAACAATGAAAGCATCTACTTCAAGACATGAAGACAGCAAACTAAGGTTAAGTTCATAATGTCCTAGCCAAGAAAACCTGCAGAGAGACATGCTTACAGTGAAAGCAAAGCTGGAAGCTTAGTCCACAAATTTCAGTTACCAAAATTGTAAGGAAGGGAAAAGGGATTTCGAAAGAGGTTGTGGAATGGTTTAAACACAAGCTAGAAACAGACACTCAGCCACTCTTGATCTATGTCATCAGCATCAGCTAGTTTCATGCATGTCTATCAAAGAACTGAACCACAGATTACATTAGGGGTCCTTTACAGTCTACTACGATCACATGCAATTAGCCTGAAGTGACTTTTTTTAGTTTGAGGGTCCTCACAAAAGAATTTATAAAAATATTTTCTCCCTCGTGTCTGACTTATCTGGATATAAAATATAACAGGAGGAGGGATTGTCTCAAATTGCAAGGAAGTCTCTGAGTGACACAGTCAAATCACTACAGCTCAGGAATCATTTCAGATATGGCTGCTCAGGTTGTTTCTAAGAACTTGCAATTACCCTCCCTAAAAGCAAAACTGAAGTCAGTGGGATGATCCACATGGTCTGGTTTCCATCTGGACTCCAATATATTTTATCATTTAAATTGAGTCTTTGTACAGTGTTGATGCAGAGGGCATAGACCCGGGGCTGAAACTCCTCAAAGCTCTCTCTCCTGCCACATGCCTAACTGCTTTGTACTTCAGGAACTAATGACAACATGCACACAATTAAGCTGTCAGAAACATCCCAAACAGCTCAGAGGCCATCTCAGCATACAGGATTTTGCTATCTATGAACTGTCCTTAGCTCCTTTCAAACAAGTACCTAAAATCCTTGAGCCTACTTTATAGTTAGAACTTATTTGCTTCACATCTCCATTTTTCTGCTGCTATTTTTATATTAGCACCTTCCTCTCAAAAAAAAAGGAAAAAAAATCAAATTAAGTAAATTCCTTTAAAAGGCATGTGGTATTTTAAACTGCATGGCTGCATTTAAGCACATAAATCGAGTGTCCACTGCCTAAAGAAGCAGAAAAAAATGTTTAACTTCAACAGCTATCCTAAATATGAGTCAAAAGTGAATATGACTATTAAAATTATTATTCTCAGCAACAACCTTTTAGAGTAACTGAAGTATGAACTATCTGAAGTCAGCAGTATTTTTCCATGTATGAACCCAGAGGATTTCTTACAATGCTAAGCATTCTTCCTAGTTCTTCTAAAATCAACATGAGTCCTTCCCAAACTGAAATACATTATTTGCCTATGACCTCAAGATAGAAAAAAAAAATTTTCTATTGTCAAATAAAATAGTAAAAGTAGTAACACCTATTCAGCTATTACTAAACAATAAATAGCAAAAAAATACTTCAGAAAAGTTTAAAATCTGTACCTTTAATACCATATATTTCATGGATCAATATAAGTGGACTGTATTTAATTGTCACCTGAAAATTCATGCAATACCATGTAACAAAGCTGAATATATAAGATAAGACCCACATAGTCTGATTTAAACTGCAAACATTCAAAGTCATTGAATCACTCTCCTGATCAACCTAATGTGTACAAAACTTCAGTGCACACACTGCAGTTATTTTAAACACTGCATGTGGGCACAAGCAATAACCACCTGTTAAAGTACTGATGCTCCTACACGACATTTCAAAATACATTTTCTCCAGTACTGCCAGTAGTTATTTTTGGCACACACTCTTATTTTGCAAACCCGTTCTCCTCTACTATGTCCACTATTGTCTTGAGCTAGCATTTTCCTTCTGCTCTGAAACTACATTCGAACACAGACAGAACCAAAAGCCAGGGTCTTTCTGAGAATCAAAGAAGCACACTGTGACCATAGCTACAGCCATGCAAATCCAGGGTGTGGAGCTCCTCCGGACTTGCCCTATATGGGAGGTAAGAAATGGTCAAGTCTGAACCAAAGGGACTCCATTGATAGTAAGAGCAAATAGACTATGAGGAAGAGTCTAAGTAAAATAAGATACAACCAGCAATTTGCATTTAAAGAACAATGGTAATTTGCATTTAAAAGAACAATGATCAACATTTGGTAAACATCTTCTTGCAATGTAATTATGATTAATTTCATTCAGGAAAAGAAATGCTACTTGAAACGATTTTTTTTACTAAGAAGATTCTTAAAAAAAAAAATCAATTTTATAAAATGTGCTTTGCAAGATTTAAATAGAAAAAACCATCAGGCCATTTGCCTTCACGTACAATTTGATCAGATAGCATGTAATAGAGGTGACAAAGCCCTTTGCGTTTTCCTCCCAGACTCAAATTTCAGCTAATTTTCTTATGCAAATAAGGGCTAACTAGTTACTTTCAGAATTCCATCCCTTTTGACTACAAAAACTCTAAATAGATTATTCGTAACTCTCGAGTTTAAGTAGTTTTGTGTGTATTCTCATCTCAGTGCACAGACAGCTATGCATAAGCCTCTCATTAAGGATAAACCGCCTCTCATTGAAATGAGAATATACCCTTAAGCGTTTCTGAATTAAATTCGTGTTCCGTTATTCATCCAAATTATTTTACATTTTCATAGCACATTAACATAGTCTCTGTAACTTCATGGTAAAGGCAGATATACTACTCATAATCTGCACAAGAATATGAAAACACACAAGAATGTGCAGTCTTAGCTCATCTCTTAAAAGGTGGTGGGTTGGAAGATGCATTTGGCAAGACAGTTTTGCTACGTGTCAGAACTTCTGTCAGTGCTCAAGGATTGTTTGCTATTTATCAGGATTTTTCTGTTATTTTTTATTACAGCTTAAGGTACATTTTGCCAGACAGAAGATGGGCAGAAGTTCTGTTTGACAGAATAAATAGAATATCTGATAAAAACCCAGGCTAAAGGGAGACAGAAACAGTACAAAAGCTCAGGTTCACCTCTCATTAATCCAAGGTTTGACTGCATTCTGCTGCAGGGTCCAGCATATACCTAGAAATATATATGATCTAGATCCTGACCTTCACATCGATTTTTTTTTTGAAGTATCCATGTAATCAATTTGTCAGTTTATGTTACATTGCCCCTTTACATCTATCTGCACAATGAGGATACTTGTCTATTAGCCTTCAGCAGTGAACTCTAAATTTTTCAGTTTAAAATTGTTCCAGATTTCTCCTTTTCTCACTCTCAACTCAACTGGAAACCAATCAATTGATGAGCAAATCAAAACATGCTTGAAACCAAGACCTCACATACATTTTTTGTCCTTAAACCTTAACAATGGGCAAATAAAAATTACATACATAGGGCAATGACACGCAGGAGACATGAAAAAGAGAAAACCTTTTATCTTCTAAACAGTGTGCTTCTGAGGCTAATAGGAAGAAAAGTAATAATTTTAATGTCTGGCTTGGTGCATACTTTTTTTCCCTTCCCCATAGTTCTATGATTCATGTTATTGCTGTATATCCATTAGGGAGAAATTTGCAGAACAACTTTTCAGATGTTGCTGAGCAATATATTTCTTTAAAACTTCATCAGAATAACAAAAGTATTTTAAAACAAAGTACTTTAAAATTTTCTTACTGTATATTTAATATATCCTAGTTGAAAAACAAAAATGTCTATAAAGCAGCAGTCAGAATTTGACCTTTAATTAAAAAGAAATATGAAAAGAATTAATTTGACCCCATCTGTAGATTAGCACAGACTCTGTTCCGGTTATGAAGGTCTTAGATCTATTGGTTGAGTAGGTCCATACTCATTTGCGATGTAACAGTGTGTTGAACACCTCATGGCAGGTCCCAAAAATTCTCACTTCTCACAAACATCTGTAGGACATAAAGTCTCTCAATCTACTGGGCAGGCCTCTCCAAAACATGTTAGTTTAGACTGCTAACAGAACAGTCTCTTTCCAAAGATGAACTAAACCAGTATTTATAATTTATCATGAATTTCGATTTAGAAAACCTGCACAATCAACACAATTGTAGAATTTCACAAAGGAAATGAAACCCTTCAGCTACATTGCTTCTCACTTTAAATGCTAGATGCTCCAGGGTTTACTGAGATATCTTTCATATAG
Source organism: Atrichornis clamosus (assembly GCA_013400975.1). Lineage (NCBI taxonomy): Eukaryota > Metazoa > Chordata > Aves > Passeriformes > Menuridae > Atrichornis > Atrichornis clamosus. The sequence goes on from WBMZ01007682.1 coordinate 12,023, forward strand.
CCAAACCCCAAGCTAGTGGGAGAATATGTTATTTAGAGGATAATCAGATACCAGTCTGGCTTAGAAGTAATTATCTTCTCTAAGATTAACATTTATTTAAAACTCTAAATATATTTATAAAGCAGAAAACCAGAATTTATAGAATATTGAAAGGAACCTTATGCATTAAATTGTAGTAATTTGGACATTTCAAATTTAATAAAAATGATAAAACAAAAAGTCTATGGGAGCATTCATTGCTCTGCAACTGCCTCTTAAAAGTTTTACAGCAATTTTAATAAAATACAAAACATACCAAAATAAAGCTTTATACACCAGCAACTTTTTATTGTTCATATTAGCTTACATATCACACTTATTACAAAATGGAAATACCAAAGTAATATTGAACCTAGTGACTTTCCTTGAGAACTAACTTTTTTTTTTTTTTTTAGAAGATAGTGAAAACTGTTTTTCAAAGTCATAAAAGGGATCTGGTTATCTACCTTCTGTTAATTTTAATAGGCAAACCAGAAAAATCTCACTGTTGGTATTTAATGTCTAAGGTAAAAAAGACTTAACTTACCAGGCCACACTCTCTCACCATCAATTTCAACGTATTTTGCATACAGAATGATTGCAACCCTCGTGGAGTTTCAGTAAGAATTCTAGCACGAATTTTCAGGATATGCAGAGTATATTCTTTAGCAAACATGCACACTCAGACAGAAATTTGGTTCTGGACCACAGTGAGTTAAAAGCCCTTAGATATCCTCCAGAAGCACTGAGCAGGCAGGACAAGGCGAAGAGAAATGTTTGTGCCTCATGTCAGCAATAACAGTGTGCGCTGGACTAATGTGACTCAGAAGGATGCATCACACACCAAAACCTTTCAGAGTTCATATCCTGTCAGGACAGTTTTTTCGCTGCACTGGCTCACAGTCGCACAACTGCAGAAAAATGTTCCTTTCCAACAGAAAATGTTCTGCCTTTGGTCTCAGCTCAGAGATTTCTCCCGCTTCTTTTCTAATCTGATACCCTCCAGACACTTTTAACCAGAAAACTGTTTTAAGGAGAAAATTAAAACTTACAATGCAAAATATCCCCCAAATTCAAATGAGCTGGCTTCTGATATTGGGTATTATTCAAAAGGCTTATTCTGACTGACTTCTCCTGTTCATCAAGGTGTGAAAAATGATCAAATAAGAGCACTAAGGCAGCAAGGGAGCTCACAGCCAATAAAGACAGCAGCAGTATCAGAGTGATTGTGTCTTTGTTTCATAATGGGCAATAGGAATGGCTCTTAAAATGGACGGCTACAGTACTGACTACTGCATTTACAGGAAATTATAAGGAAGTCAATCATATCTGCACCTCAGTGGCAGCACTTAAAATTAGAGTGGTAACTAAAACAGACATGAAAATGAGAAGATAAAAGACAGGCACTACTTTACTCTTGCAAGAAGTCTAGTTTGAAATTGGAAGGGGTACGAGAAATGTTCAATAGGGCATAAAAACCTTAAGCAAAAGGGGTCTCCAATATATTTTTTTATACTCAAGTTTAAGTGAGATCTATAGCTTTTCTGCCTGTGGATCAAGAAAAGAATTTATAAATCACACTTCAAGCTTGCTGAGCACATGCTGTGAAGACCAGATTCTGCTAGAACAAACAGACATTAAAATATAAAGCCCTGCATGCCACTCTAAAGTAACAAAGTTAAGAACTTGGATCATCAAGATAAACTGACAATATTATTACTCCATAGCAAGATTAATGTACTCATATAATCTGACATAATTCCCATCTTCAGGATTGCTTTTAAAAACCCTAGCAGTATTGTTAAGTTAGACCTGTCTAACCTCTAAACTTCACAGCACAGAACCTAGTGAAGCTTTTTATCCTATGTTAATAGGCTACCTGCCACTTTGTATGTTAATACACAGTTAAAATCCTTGTATGAATATATACACGAATCAAAAGGAACTCTGGATACAAGGTTTTTGTCAGAGATTGTTTGTATCTGTCATTGCTGGCAAGTTGTCCAAACTTTGTGCCATCAAATGTGTTAAAATGAGTTCTCCAAGGAAAGAAGTCATGTTGGTACAGCTTTGGAAAACGTATCTAAAAATATGTGAAGAGAGTGAATGTGTCAGGCCCTTGGAGACTCTAAACATTTATCAGAACAGCCTTCATATTTAACACCACTCCGAGGGTCAGCCAAACACACAACATACAACATGCCTCTCTCCTCTATAGTCAGACATTGAGCTCTATGGATGTGACTAAAGATTTCTTATAGTCCTTTGATGCTAAACAAATTCAACTATTAAGTTATGAGTAAGAGCCTGACAGCATAAATAACAGTAATACATGTATAAGATATGAATTAAAAATATAGCTGCCCCACAAATCATATACTTCTTTGGAATATGTTCTGAAGCTCAAAAGCATGTATGTTTTAGTTTGATGCTTTTCATGTACCAGCTTTCACAGCATGTTCTTATTTCCACTGCATCATGAATTTGCTCGAGGCTAATGGCTCCCAAGGGAACTGACATTTTATTGTATTTTTTCAGTAAGTTACTGAAAATGATATTGTCGTGAAGGAATTACATAGTTTATGCTCTAAATACTTGGAAAAAGAAACAGAAGTAAAAAAGGCTTGCATCTTGCATATCTATTTTTTTTAAATTTCATTGCATTCAATTAACTCAAATACTTCCCATTTAGAAGCCTACTTCAGTTAGTGGTCTGAACTCCACACAGAAGCAGATTACATCCCGCACAACTGAGCCGTACCCATCTGTTCATCAAGGAATGCAAGTGACAAGTGCAATGACCAGTGATCTGAAGAACAGCAAAGCCATTTTTCCCATCAGGATCAATGTAATAGAGGCAAGACGTATGCAGGCTTTAAGCAAAACACAGTTAAAATGCATAGAGAAACATGAGGCACAGAGGATGGAAAGGCAAGAGAAAGCACATTATGATTGTCAAATGAAGGAAATGCTAGCTTTTCAGAACAGATCTCCATACTAAAACATCTCAGCTCCCTTCTTCTAAAAGACTGAGTTTTCCATTCTTTACCCTTAGGGTGGAAAGCTGCATCTTGATTCAAGCAAGGCAAGTGGTGATGATGGTGATAATAAAAATGAAACTGTTCAAAAGTAAGGAGCAAGAAAGCTCAGTTACAGATTTACATTGGGTGTTCAGTTTCACAGAAGCAGCAACCAAGATTTTCAGGTGACTGATCTTAACTGAAAAGAGAGCTGTGAAAATGCCAGCATCTTAAATTGTGTCCTTCTTAAGCCCTGTCACGCAACGCTCTTCTTATTAAGAAATCAAGTGAAAATTGCTTCTTAGCAAAAAAAAAAAAAAAAAAAGTCAGTAACGCATTTCTGAGATAGCCTGCCTCTGGACTACACCCTTGGAGGGGTATGGGGCTGTATGGTCAGCTGTAGGTTCATGACTGACTTCAGGTACACTCCTGCGAGTATCCCCCGAGGAAGAAAAGCGTTGTTTTTCAAGAGACATCTCGCTGCATGGCTCAGAAAGCCTATCTGTAACTAGAGGTGCAATTATACAATGCCATATTGCAGCTGCTAAGCAGGAGAGGTTCTACAAAGAAGGAACACAGCCTGGAGAGGTTTTAAGCTCTTCCTTTTAAAGTATTCTTTTTTGCTTGTATTTTTGCAAAGAAAAGCTGTCTTCACTCAGCATCTGGAAAACTGTCATAGAGATTACAGTGGGCCACAGAACATATACATTAACTGTTCTATATGATACAACTATTAAAAAGCTCACAGATTGGATCAACTTTTGCTTCCGTGTATTTTTAGCACCATGGACATTTACAAATCTGAAACAACCTTAAACAACAATTCCCAACAGACAATCTTCTGTCAAGCAAATCTTCAGTTCTCAAAGTGCCTTTCTCATGGTTGTCTTCCTGAGTTAGGAACTTTGAAGGTGTATCACAGAGAACATCACTGTAGACTTCACCTGTTGCTCTTATACGCTAGCATAGGTATTCACCACGGCCGACTACAGGAGCCAGAATACTGGGACCAAGTGAAACCTATTCCTACGTCACACTCCAATGTTAAATTAAAACTGAATTACAATAAAGCAAATGAAAAATAGCAAAGAGTGTTCATAACAAAAAATATTTTAATAGACAAGCACTGTAGATTTCAAAGGGAATACATCCAGGGTGCAGGGAGGCAGCTCATTAATGCAACAGAGAAATATTTGTTAAAGCTTGATGTAGTTATAGATTCAATGGCTTTTAGGGTCAAATCTCATGGCATTCATCCAAGCAAAACTTCAACTGAAGTGAATGAGTATTTTCCCTAAAGACTGCAACATTTGGCCCTTAGAAATACAAAACAGTCAACAATAAGCAGTCTGGATTAAGTGAACTCAATAGTAAATTAATTTACACAACTACCAAAGAGAAAAATACCCTTTTATTAGCTAATTAAAGTTAATACACTCCTAAAATTATATTTCTACTTACATAGAAGTATATTTACTTATAAATTATACATTTAAAGTATGAATATCATAGTTTAGTTGTTTAGAAACCCAGACCAAGCTTATAATAGCTACTGGCACAACCTAGTTAAACTGTTGGTATTTCACTACATATCCTGCAGTTCACAGTCTGCAAATCAGGGAAAAATGTTGCATAAAACATTTCTGAGTTGGTGAATTCAGAAATGTAATAGAAGTCAGGCTTTAAAAACAGATATTACACTGACAAACCTTACGTACGGATTTGAAACATCATACCTATGGACATTGAACTAAATTGGCTTAAATTAATCTCCTGCATATGCTTTAAAATGAAATGGTTCTCACATCACAGTCCCAAACCCAGATTCCACTGAAAAAGGAAGACTCCCACTGAGATCAAAGCAGACAAAAATTTAGCATATGTTTAATCCTAAAATTGAGGGTAGGACATATATGAAACCTGTGTACTTTTATCACCAAAGCATGGTATCTACAGATAACTCATAATGTTCAGAAGCTTGGTTCACATCAACAGAGCAGATTTCTCTCTCACACTGGTCTTTCTGTTGTCCTTCCCTCACTTAGTACATTCTGCCTCCTCTGCAGCATTACCTTCCTCATTTCTGCCCGTTACAACAACTCAAGCATGTTAACCCTTCATAAAATATTTCATCATGGACACCTGGAAGATCTATTTTCTTATGTCAAACACAATGATATGTGTGTTCTCAAAAACCACAAAATGGTAATTCAGAAAGTAAAGAAAAACCTAGGAAACCACATGACATTTCTGAAAAAGTTCTGTTACACCACAAAGGACATAAATTTCACTCTTAAGGAAGCTCTTGAGACGGAGAACTAACTCTGCAAAATCATTACTGTCTACTGTATTATAAGAAGTCTTCCTCAATTAGACTGGCTAAGTTCACAAATACTTCCCACTTGTTATCACACAAAACCATACCATATAAGACCTTAGATAAACTTTGCAAATTTGATCTGAAAACCAGTCTTGGACCGTTGCTCTAAAACATCCTTCAACTAAAAGTAGTAAGTTTTTTTCTGTTTTCCAGCCCATAACTATCCATATATGGGTCATCTTGTGTATATATCAGCACTATCCTTTGACTCAAGCAGTTGTTCTCTCCCTGGTGTTCAATTCCTTGCACAGATATAGAGAGTCATTGTGTCACCTTCCAGGCTTAAGAACAGCTCAGCCTTTTCAGCCATACAATATATATTCTCTTTCATAAAATTTGATGTGTCCTTTCTCCAAATGCGAACCTCCTTTTGCCAATGAGCGATTCGAGGTTTACACAGTATATCGGATAAAATCTAACCACTAGGATTTTGCAATAACATGTATTCTTTTGCCTCTTCCATGTCAAACAAAGCATTCTGACCACATAGGTAAAACTCCACCATGGTGAGGAAGTGGCAGGGGTCATGGAGATTTCATTTACTGAACTAGAGAGAGTAAAAGGGGTCATAGGTCTTCAGACCAGTGAAGATCATAGAATTCCAGAATTAGCTGGATTAGAAGGTACCTTAAACACCACACAGTTCCAATGCTCCTCCCATGGGCAGGGGCACCATCCACTAGACCAGGTTGCTCAGAGCCTCATCCAACCTGTTCTAGAACACTTCCAGGCATGGGGAATCCACAACTTCTCTGGGCAACCTGCTCCAGTGTCTCACCATTCTCACAGAAAAAAATTTCTTCCTGATATCTAATATAAACCTATCCTCTTCCAGCTTGTAGCCATAGCCCCCTTGTCCTGTCAGTACATGTCCTTGTAAGAAGTCCCTCTCTGGCTTTTTTTTAGGTTCCCAGTACTTCTGGTACTGGAAGGCTGCTCTAAGTTCTCCCCAGAGCATTCTCTTCTCCAGGCTGAACAACCCCAACTCACTCAGCCTGTCCTCATAGGAGAGGTGCTCCAGCTCTCTGATCATCTTAAATGACAATGATAACTAAGACTAGAGGAAAGCCACAGGTTCTGGTGATCTCTGGGGGAAAGACTATTGGTGGGAATGTAGAGATTTTCTTGGGAATAAGGAAGACCTGAGTACACAAAGTAAAGCCTTGGGGTCAGACAAGAGGTGGCAGAAGGTTCATCTTTATAGGTGTCACCAGAGCCTACCCATCTCCCTCATCCCTGCCCACTCGGGCGTAAATCCCACATTCCTCCTAAAGCAAGCCCCTCCCCTCAGCAGAGCTACTGGTCAGCCTGAGACTGCATCCCAGCCTCAACTCCCTGAGCCTTCTGGGCTGCTGATCCGAGAGCAGGGAGCTCCGGGACAGGTGACTCGGACGCGCACAGGGTGCAGAGCCATGGCACTGGCCAGCCTTCAGCACGGGCAGAGAGCACGCACCACCTCTGCAGGCTGGCTTCCCAGGCACACACCCTGCTCGGCCTACAGCTACAGCAATCTCTGTGTTACCAGTGGCCCTCACCTACATTCAAACCATGATTATCAGCCTTCAGAGTCATTCTGTATTCAGCTAGTTACTCAGATTTCTTTCTCAAATAATGAATTCCCAACTTTAAACAGATATAATCTCAATTAGTCCCCAAGCACCAGCATGCTTGCACACTGATCTCTTGCACATCGTAAAGCTAAACTTTCCATTTCTGCAATTCTAGTCCTTCTCTGAACTCTACATATCTCCAAAACATTGACTCATTCCTTAGCATACTCCTACACTTTATGCCAGGATTGACAATGAAATACTAAACCACAACAAATCTGAAGACTTAATTTTGATGAACGCAAATTCCCCCTATCCAGTACTGCTCCTTTCACCACAGCGGGATCTCCCTTGCCCAATATCTTGTCCACCTCAGTTCTTCACTGTTCATATTTCACGTGTTTCGTAAGTTCTCATGTGGCACAATAAATGGTTTTTTTAAGCTCATATTGGTATTCTTGCATTAAATACTGTTTAGTGATTAATTTTTTGAAGGTAAAGCTTAACAACATCTGCTTCTACCAAGTCCATACAAAATTCCATGCAACTTCTTACTGACGTCCACATTTCTAATTTTTCTCTCCAGCAATAATTTTATCTAGGTTTACTGACTGTTAAGTCAAAATAAAGATCTTGCACTTGGTCATAATATTTGAGTGAAGGGGAAAATTATCAGCAGCTATTCCACAACTCCCCTATCACTATAACTGGTAGGACCTAAGTCCTGTGGTCACTAACCTGCTCTGTTACGCTTCACCTTTGCTCTCGGTCAGCTGGATCACCTTCACAGAAACAAGAAACAATGTTAATACACCTTTCAGTCTACACCTAAATGCCTGTAATGAAATTGCAATTTAGTCTTCCCTCAGTATTTCTCATTTCTTTTTTCTCCTGTTCCTTTGGCTTAAAAAACTGCTTGTTAAAACATCTCCTATGATATGTAACTAACCCTTGCTTTTAGCACTTTCCATTCTATCTTTTAATGTTTTTCTTTGTTGATTAGCTTAGAAGGAGTGGACCAGACAGACTCCCTAATTCTAAGTGGTTTCTGGAGAATGATCATTTCATCCAGCTAAATCAGGAAACAGCTCTTATTGGGTTTTCTCTTCTGCCACTAGTTTCAGATACCTTCTTCCATGATAAAGGTAATGGTGTTCCTCTCCCACTTAAAAAACCCTGAATTTCTCTATCCAGCAACTTCCCTATGTGCTTTTCTCAGTACTTCTGCATTTCCTATTTTGAAACTGAAGACCTGAGACATATTACTAATACACTTCCATTTATGTTTCTATTTCAATCAAAATGAATAAGCTTGTGAACACTTAATTCAAATGGGTTTTTACAACTTTATTTTAAAATAAAATTATTTTTTCTAGTAATGACAGCTTGGCAACTATAGAGCAAAGCATTTAAGACTGTCACACTGATAACAGTATATGCTCCCCATTCTCCACCTCTAAATTTCTGTGAGTGAGTTTTATCTTTGCTCATAACACTACAGGAATCTCTATCCACACTGAATCCTGTCTCTGGAGTTTCTAGGTAGGTTTCTCCTCACAATCAACATAGTTCCTTTTATCACCCCTCCCTTAAGGATTTTGATCTAAGAGCTTCTTTTACCTATGCTACTCTTCCTTGCAAGTCTATGGCATGACTAATTAATCATTTTAGGAGCTGCCATTATGTTTAATGAAGATACTGCATATTATTTGCACAGGCAAAAAGAAAAGCCAGCCTTGCGAAAAACTATAGATGTAATATCTAGCAGAATTTGAGTTATTAGCAGGTGCTATGGTGCAGACAATTAGAAGCAGACACTGACATGATGAACTCTAATAATAAAAAGAAATTAGAAGAGCACTCCAACATCCCATAAAAGGTCTTTTCATGTTAAATAAGGAGTGCATACTTGACCTTCCCAGTTCATTTATCCATGTTACATTGTTTCTCAAAATCTCTCTGGCACCTTCAAACTAAAGGCGGACCCAGGACCTTGAAAAGGTTTTAGATAGTGCAGCAGTGTATCCACAAACTCTTAATATTTTAAGGGCACTTGAATAAAATGTTAATTACTACTATTATGACACATGTAAAAACTGGATGTAAATACATCTCTTATTTAGAATTAGCCATAGGGACAAAGTGAAAACCATACACCTTATAAATTGTCATAGCATTCCTTCCTCCCCTACAAATGGAATTATTGCTAAAGCAACACAGCTTTAAGGCTGATAATTTATCTATTGCTACTTGTCAAAGAACCTTCTATGAAAATACTCACAAAATATAGGGAATATAAGATTACAGGTCTGTAAGACAAGCAAATGAAAGGAAAAAAGGACCTAACACAAAACTTGTACCTTCCTCCTCAAAGAGGGTCATTAACTTAAAACATAAACATTAGCTTCTTTAATATTTTGAAGTTATTCAAAAGGAAAAAATATGAGTAGAAGCTGATGAACAAAGAATCTAAGCAGAAAAAAGGAATCAGGAAATAGAAGTTAGGACCTTCTATTACAGTAGGTTATGCTTTAGACATATTTCCTTTGGATTTTTTTTTTCTTTTAAGATATATTTTTAGATAGAGATCTCAAAGCAAAAATTTTACTGCGCCAAGGAAAATTGTATTTTTCTTACTTTACTTCCCTTAGCTCACCTGTACATTCAACACACTAGTCACTTATTTCTTAAAAAAACCTTGCAGATCTGCATGACTAAATCCTTCAGTAAAGTTACTGTGGTCAGTCACAAACTATATCTGGAGTATAAACCATAATAGGAAATATCACACCTTAAGAAAAACTAACCCTGGAATACTATTCTAGCTATTTTCCTCTTCAAAACAAATATTCACTGTCATAAAAACAAAACCAACAACAACATAAGTGCTACTATACTGTTGCAAAGGAGCTCTCTCTACATCTGTAGCCACCAGGTATTGATGTTACAAACTGTTAAACCATTTCCTTCGTTTTAATAGATACCATTTTCCATTTACAACAATAACTAAGAATATTACCAGGAAAGTAAAATGCTAGTGTAAGTGTGACTTTTGAATTGACATGAGGACTCACTTTTATTTTTTTAGACCTCCTCAGAGGTCAACAACACTGAGATCAGGAACAATGTTAACTAATGAGATCAGACCTGCACATGACTTCATCTTGTTTAGCTTCTCAGAGGACAATAATAGGTTTCCCTGAGCCCATGCTATATCCAGTCTGATCACATACACACATTTAAGTCCAAGTTCCTGGATGATTCACTAAGATTTCAGGACTTCATTAACAAACTTCAAATAAAATTTATCAGCTGTTCATAGAAGTATTTCTGATAGTTCTAGCATGTCTGTAACATCAAAATAGCTGTCCCCAAATTCAGAATCTACTTAAACGCAATTTAGACCCAACCCAGGGAGTTAGATCTGTGATAAAGTTTATGAAAATTTTTGTTTGTAATACCATTCAGAGACAGACTTGGAGAAAATTAAGCTTTTGGCACGAGTGGTGGTGGTGGAGAGGGAACTCTACATTCACTGTCTTGCCTCTATATTTTACTGAGCATTAGGGTTTACTTTTACTTTAAGAAAACATTGAAGTGGATTATTCTTCAGACAACGAACTTCACAGGTCCGTACATTTCGACGCACATGTCTCTTAATGTACGAAGCCATAAGCGGTTATTACCCAAAAGGGAGTGGAGATTTCTGGTTCAGCAGCTCGTAAAAACCTTTAGGGAGTAGTTTATGTAGCATAAAACCATATTGAGCCACATTCTGATACCTACACGAGGGAGGAAGCCAAACTTTGCCAACCTTCTACTAGTCTTTGCAAGAGTACTGCAGGTTATTGCTATATAAAGAATTTGTCAAAAAATGTGTCCTCTAAGGAGACATCACCTAGTATTCATTAAGCAACACAGTTGTAATAGCACAAAACACAGAAGAATCTTAGGGGACCTTGGTTAATTTTTGGGAACTCTAATCAGACAAATTCTGTGGGGTTTTGTAAACAGGTTCTTACTGAACTGATATGGAAAAATAAATTTGGTTTTACACCTCAAAGTCCTAGCACACAAGAATGTCACTGATGACCTAGTTTTGTACTAATCAAAGACCTACACAACTTTCTTTGTATCTCTTGCTTACAGGATACCTGAGAATGGAAAATAATAATCAGATTTTTGTCTTGCTGGCCTCCATGGAGAGCCCATGACCACCCTGGAAAGTGTCATTTAGGTATGTGAAAACATCTGTACAGTGTACTCTGTTATAACTAGTAAGATTTTTAGAAAGATCAAATATATTTTAAACATTAACCTAAATAATTCGAGAAGGTAAGGTTCAGGGAGTACAGTCTGACATAAAAAAAATTAATCATATATATTGTTTATTAAATAGATTATTATGTAAAACACAACTAGGTCTTCTGTCTGACTATATAAATGCATACCTATAACCAAATTTGTTGGATTTGGGGGTTTTTTACTCACTTATAGTTTGACAGGGTAGAGATAGTAAGGGGCAAGAGGAATAATGGTTTTCTACAAGGCAGCACTAATATCAATCAGTCTTCAGAGGTGGCACTGCAACGACATGAACGTTAACTAAAAATAGAGAACATTTACAGAATAGCAAAATATCAAAGAAAGAAGAATTTGGCCTCCATTCTTGTCCCCTCTTATGTATACAATGGAGATGAAAATCTTAACTAAGTTAGCCCTGAGCACCACCACAGAAACATATGGAATTGCAAGAGAACTCAATTTAGTTTTATGATCCAACATAATCCCAAAATATCCAAACTCAGGTCTGCAGATATTGAGACAGCATTTGTTTATCTGTATGCAGGTTGCAGGTTTTGTAACTTTTATTTATATACACATATGCAAATTTGCAACAAACTGAAGTTACAAAATTTCAACACTTCACTTTGTTCGTGACAAAACTTCAGGTCATCTAATAAGAAGTGAATATAGAGGGTCACTAAAATCAGATAAAAGGCACTGAGTTACTTATTGCATTTGCATTATGAGTCGCATACTGTTGTCCTTATTTTTAAATCATTACTTGTTTGTATACCCGTATGCAGTCTGAGCCCAGGTCTCCTTTCCCAAATGAGCAGTGTATCTGAGATTAGCTCCCAGCCTGACACTTCACCCAGTAATTCACAAGATAAACTGAGCTTCTCATGCCAGTGCTGAGGAGACCTTTCAGGACTGTGCCTCAGGAGTGTAAATCTTCATACTCAGAGTGAGAGAAAGGAGAGAACTAATGAACTTCTGGGCTACCAAATGCAAAGGTCCAAATCCAGCATTCTCTGGCCACAGTGGCCCACAAGAAAAGGTAAATTGTTCTGGCGGACTTCAACCGAGGTCACAGCTCACAACACAACTCCACGTAACCAAGTCTAAAAAGTCACCAAACACAAACCACATCACCAAAACATAAACGATTTCCTACAGCCAAACGCTTTATATAAGAACAGCACTGTCACATGTTTGATAACAAACATTTGCAGAAAAAAACCCCACGTATTTTCTTGGTGTGATTTTGTATGCAGCAGATATAAACCCCAAGTCATTATCCTTCTTGAAGCATTCCTGTAGAAAGGTCTACAGGAACAAATGCCAAATATAATCTCTTCATGTGGCAGACAAGTTGGAATCCATTGAATTTCAACAAATCTCTGAAGTTTCTATATACCAGTTTCTCCTCAAGCCTTATTATTTCACAGTTACTGTAATAAACCATTTTCCTACACTAGTTCCAAATGCATTTTTTCCATCTTAGCATTTGTCTAAAAAGGATCTGAAAATAGGTCATAATTTCCATGCAGTTGCTTAACATGCAGGAATTTTAACCCAATATTTTTGCAAAAGTCTTTTGTAACTATATGAAAGATAAAGGAGAATTAAATGTTCAAAGTTTATTTTGATAAAATGAGCAGAATTAACTTATTTATGGTCCTTAACAAGATGTGATTATGAAAGAACAATAGTTTCAATGCCACAAAGGAACCACCAAAATGATCACAAAGGTACTTGATTTGTGTCTGTTTGAACCCATGTTAGGATCTGTCAAATTACATTAAATTTATATTAATTGCTGAAGCTTAAAATCCATTTATTCTCATCAAGAGCATAGTTTAATCCTCTATAAAATCAGTTGATAAGCAAATAATACTGTTAAAATATGAGATTATTAATATAATATTTTTAACATCAAGGAAAACAAGCAATGCTGATTTCCCTCTGCTGCAATGTGCCACACCCACAGTTAATAAAAACAGACAACCTCTGAGCTCTGTAGGAAACAAGAAGCTGTGGTAAGACACTCAAATAAATGACACATCAAAAAGCTGTAATTAACTGGACAGGAACTGGTTTTTTTTGGAACAGCTATTTCAATTGTATTAGTTACATTTATTAGGTTGTCTGTCACAGGAGCAAAAGACCCATATCCTCTCCTGTACACCATGGAACAAGCAAATCTAAGTAAAGCCTAAACAAAAAGACATAATTTACTCTTTTCTCTGAGTGACAGGAACACCTCCTGAATTGTCAGCTGAGCAGGAGTATTCTTCCTGAAGCTACTGGCTTCTAAGATGCAGTACTAATGCAGAATAAAGAGATAAGCATTAGAAATATCCATAAGCACATTCTCCCACACACAATATACCAGGTTCCAGAGCTAATCAACAGAGAACATGGGAAATATATTACAGATAGCACTAGTAGTTGGTGTCTTTATGCTGTCACCATTTTAATTGTGAAAATTATTTGAGAAATATGGTGATACTGAAGATTAATAACATTTTTATAGTGCAGATGGGAAAGAAAAGTGAGTTTAGTATCAGCAACAGAATAAACTGTACACTCTACCAAGAGGCCTCTAAAACATGAGCAACGTACATAATTTTGTTCAAAGAATTCCAATGGAAAACAAAAGCTAAAATAATAAAAAAATTATAGTCTGTTTGGTGAAAACAATCTCATTACTCACCCTATATAAAGGAGCTGACACTACATTGCATTTGATTTCATTGCACTAAGGAGCACAGATCTGATCAAATCAAGTTAACAAATGCCTCTGTTCAACTACTAACGATGATTAAAGGAAAACTTTAAATCTTTAAAACTATTTCAAGCAGATTACAAGTATATACTACATCAAAAACCCCTGGAAATTAAGCAAATATTAATAAAAGACATTTTAAACTGGAAAAATGAGGAAATATTTGAGAAGATGAATCTACCAGTACAACCTTAAGATAGCACTGTTTAAAGAACACTACAGTTTTAGCAGGAATTAAAAGAAAAAGATTATCATTTGGCATCAGAAAACTAAAAACTGGAGGCTGCAATATCAGCTGATGATGAATGTAGTCACCATATTGAAGTCCAGCATATATCACAGCACCCAGCATGCATCACAGCACCCAGCATGCAGTTTTGTTATTTCCTTACACTTTTAAGTACTATTACAGTCTCTCCAAAACAATTCCACAGAGAAACAGCAGTATTTAGTAACATATATCCTCTCTCTTTTAAAGAGAGAATCCATTCATTGAACGTTCTCTTGAATTACAAATGCTTCCTGTCACAAGGCCAGTTTACTCTTAATAATGTGGAAATACCCCGTGCAGTCTTCTGCTGGTATATCATGGAGTATAAATATTGTACATGTCTAAAGCAAAATCACCTCTGTTGTCGGGAATACTTAATGGGATATACAACTGAGCACATCAGTTGATTTCTAAGGTCACCTTCGCCTTCCTAAGAGTGCTTTTCAAAACAGCTATGTCATCTTTTCCCCAAACAATCCTAATTAATTGCTTTTGTGTTACGATCTCAATTTCTCGGCTCACTGCCATAAGAAGTTTTTGCATGAAAAGTCCTTGTAACTCTGGTTAACAACAACCCAAAATTACCCTTCCTGCCTAATTTTCCTCTGATGCCAAGTCCGTCAAGTTTCCTGTGAGTAGTTAGCACCATCCACTGCTAAATTATGGACTCTGTAGATTGTCCTTGAACGGAGCTCCACATGAGTGACAGAAAGACTGCACAGTCCTGAGTCATTCATGATATCCTACCAATCAGTTCCTGGTAAAACAATCTCTCCTATGAACAGGAAATTCACCTTAAAAGACAATTGGCTGCATCTTCTCAGTCCCAGCTACTGCCACAGACAGACTGATCTTGCTTCTGATTTAATCATTCAACTAATTTTGTTCAAATAAAAGATGTGAAATATCTGACTTACAAATAAACAAAATGCCCAAGATGTTCAGAGTTCTTAAACTTTTTAAGAAGGACAGCTGAGGTACATCTGAGCATATGGGTTTAAAAAAAACTTTTGTTGAAGTGAAATTCTTAAAAATACCTCACTGAAAAGCAACTGCTCCCATTCTTAAAAATAGGGCAACAGGGTTATTCTGGCTTGAAAGCAATAAAAATCACAAAAAGTTGGCCTTAGAAAATTTCTGTTTCATCTCACCCAACAGGAGTACATTAGAAGCTGAAAGAAAACTCCTCTTTGTACCCCAGTCCCACAGAACATGCTCCCCCTGCACCACTCACTGAACACACCTGAACCTGCAGGCAAGCAAGAGACTTTTTCAGTGTTTATTGCTTTGCCATGGGGCATAACAGCATGAATGCTAAAAATGAGACCAAAATGTACTGTTTCTAGTATTTTCTATCCTCCATCCATGCTTTACAGAAACCATGGCAGAGGCAGCATTTGCCACAATGCAAGAAAAGGGCAGTAAGAAGCATGGTGCACACAGAAGGAACATGAGTCAAGATGAGAAGATAAAGTAGTCAGGCTAGGGGAGACAGATGAGACAGGGGCAGGGAGATATGCAGTCACTGAAGTGTATTTCATTCCAGAACTTGGAGTGGAGCCCAGAAAACCAAAGTCTCAAACCCTCCTCTGCTGTCAGCTAGTATTTACAAAAGCTAATTGCAAAGCTCTTCTCTCAGATTTGCAGCTGGACAGAGAAAGGGTAACAGTCCTCTACAGTAACTCATTCCTTAACTATTCCAAGAGGCAGACTACTTTGCACTGTAGTTCTTAACTTCTTTGGATCCCTATATGATACTCTTAAAAAAGTAATTCTGTTTAAAAACATACATTACTTAATACCATTAAAATGTTCCAAGATTAAAAGTGTTGGAAAAAAGATTAATTCAGTGTGGAATGAATGAAACATTCGAATACTCTAATTGTTCCTATGTACACTGTAGCATGCACACACACAAGTGGAGTACATCTCTGTTCATTTGCAACCCTGGGTAATTAACACATGGCCCATATAAACACATATGCCAGCATCAATTAGGTTTCCTTTCTTCAACTGTGAAAGAAAACTTCATTCTTGCTCTGTGACACATGCTTTCAGACAAATGTAAGGGTTGCCAATACAAAGAAAATGGTCTTCTGATCTAGCGTGAATGGAAAACAATGCAAGGAGGAAAAAAAGGAGAGCTCGGTCAGATGTGCATCCAGACAGTCCCTGTCTGCTGCTCCAGCATTCTGCTATGCAATTTGTAGCATCACATCTAATCCTTACAGCTTTTTTCCCCCATTCCTTCTTAATATGCCTCACATACCAGGATGCTCACAGTGAGCAAAGAGTTCCACAACTGCTTTAGAAGGTGAAGACCATGAGGTTCACTAGAAAGCATTGCAAGCTCTCATCTCACAGAGCTAAGCCGAATGCCATGATCACCCTCAGGGAGATATATGACATTGACTCAGGGATTCTGAGTATTAATTCCATGCATCTCTACAACACCTATTATTGTAAGGAAATGTTTCTAACCTTCAGAAGTCAAAAGATGCACATTATCCAACATAGTTCTACGAAGTTGCTGTTATTTCCTGATTTGGATTTATTCACAGTTAGTAATCTGGATTTTCTGCACGCATTAATATTTCCTGAATAGTAAATTTTCTGTCTGCAAGCTCAACCTAGTGAATGTCAAAGCACAGAACCCTGATGAAATGTTAAACAAAGCAAGAGATAGGCATTGACCCACAAAGCAGATGTGTAGCATCATTTAACAGGCTTACGGACAAAATGTATTTCTGAAATATTTCAGCAAGCATCTGCATAAAGCTGACTGTTGATGGGAACTAAAGCTGACAAAGGCATAACAACATGAAAATGCATCTGTGATCTTACTCTGTACGTAGTTAAAGTGACAGCCCATCAGGGTATAATTATCATATATTACTAATGGAATATTAATCAAACATTCATTACTCTAATTAGAAAAACTCGTCTTGAAAAGCAGCCTGACTTTTCACCTCTGGAACTGTAATTGACACACAAATGGATTTGACAGTCTTGATGACTATGAATCCTTAGTGGGAGAAATAATGTCTTTATCTTCCAACATTTAGCTTAACTGCCAGTTTCCATCCTCTGTATGTAAAATTCAAGTCAGCTTAGACGATCTCATGCACTACTTCAACCCCTGTTAAGTACTACACATGTGTCTAACATGAGGCAGAGATAAAACCTAGGCTATGTGCAGGTTTACTGAGCGGGGATTAAGTTTTTCTTTGAAAGAAACCTGGAATATCTGTCTACAACGTACAAAGTCAAGCCTGAACTGGGATTTCAGTTATCCATGCACATTCACACCTTTGAACCTCTACAGCTTTTTTTGCCCCTTCAAAAGTGTCATCTTTGTGCACATACAGTGTCAACCCCCCCAAATATTAACCACATACAAAGGAAACCAAATAGCAGTCTAAAGTCTGCCTTTCAAATGATTCATGTGGAAAAGCATAGCATTTAGGAGATAATATTCTGAAGTGCCAATATCCCAGCAGGTCTCATAAAGTCAAAAAAAAAAAAAAAAAAAAGAGATGTGATCCTTATGCTCATGTATTGACACAATCCAATGCCTGCTTAAGGAAATGATAGACATTACATTCACAGTGTGAGCCACAGACTTCAATGAGTATCAGATTAGGCTCCTATGGATTATTCTAGCTATGCTCAATCATGAGAGGCTTTTAGCAATAAAAACTGTATGTGTGTATGTTAGAGGCAACATCAGGTTATGCTGGCTTATAGACAAGCTTCTTTTTATACACCTCGCTGAAGACGTTGAAATCTGGATCCATTTCAGTCTGCTATGTATTTTAAAGTGTGTTCTGATTTTGCCCCATCTAAAATCACAGAATATTTCAAGTTGGACGGGACCAACAAGGACCATCAAGACCAACCCCCCGCAGGACTACCTAAAACTAAAACATATGACTAAGAGCTTTGTCCTGAAGCTCCTTGAATTCTGATAGGACAAAAGATATCACCCTAACAGTAAAAAAACCTTATAGTAACATTTGACATTAGACGATAGTTGGAAAGGTTAATATAAATTGAAATTCAGACTGTTCATAAAATACAATGGAGAATTAATTATAATTTAGAAATACAAGCATATTTTAACCTGTCTTGACTTCAGCTTCTAGGTAATTATTTAGGGAATATGCAATGTGTTATGATTTGTTTAGCACTGTAATTTTTTTACATTACTGTTCCAAATTACTGTGCTATTTTCACTTATACTACTAGACATGGTCTGAAAGTAGAAAAAGTCTATTTATCATGTCTGAAACAGGAAATTCATTTGGAACTGATGTCATAAATAAAAGTGCAAATACTTGAAAATCTAAAAGCATAACTTTACATAGTTTAATCTTTGTCCTTTGTTATACATCTTCATTATGTTATAAAATTAATTCAAATTATGTGTTCACTTGCAACTAAGCTGGTAAGAAAAACTCTTCTGAAATTATCTGTACTACTTCAGTTTGGAGTTATTTTCTGTTGTTCAAAACATGAACTCATTTCTTCTTTCTTAACTCAGACCCATTACAAATTCCTTACCTGGACAACAACATCCTGCCAAATAAATAATGACCATGTCATTACTGCAGCAGCTATGGCAATAGGGTATTGGTCACTGAGGAGGACACAGTGAACACATCTCATGCACATCCTGAACTCCACAAATTATTTGGCAGTTGTGATATCATTACTTAAGACATTTCTTACACACATTCTGCTCTTGCTTTACCCATGGACCATTCTGAGGTTTCATGTCCTACATGCTAAACCTTAAGGGCCTAAAATTCAAATTCATTCCTTAACTGGCTAAGGAAACTATTGTAAATGATGCGGTTTTTGTTGGTTTATTTGGGGGGTTTTTGTTTGTTTTTTCTTCCCTCCAGTTGCCATATGTTCCACTATCCAGATGATTAACCAAAAACCAAACAGTCCAGAGTAAGGCAAAATTAAAAAATCTCCAAACACTAGATGCTGAAAAAAAGGAATTACATAACAAAAACAGGTTTTCATTTGGATTTGTGTTACTTACATTTCCACCTACTTGAATCCAGCATTAAGTCAAACCCATTCCTGCTTTCATCCCACTTAGCTCCCTGTAAACACACCAGTTACAAACCCAGTTTTCTGCACTTTGCATCTACTGAGATAAACTCTACTGCAAATACATTTCTGCTTCCTGTCAATGTTATCTAGTTGGTGGATAAAGGAGAACAAGATATGGTCTATTTTGATAATCTATACAGTTTTGAGGGGTTTTTTTTCCCATTTTTTTGTTGAGTATATCTTTCGTTTAATTTTTATTTATTAGGCACAAGCTGAATTAGTTAAAAGTAGTTATTAGATAAAGCATGACTAATTTCATCCTATTTTCAGAAAGTATTTGACCTAGCAATAAATGCAACAAAATTAATCCTACTTCTTAAAATATGTCCATGCAAACTCTAAGAAAATGCTTAACAAAATAACCATTAATACTACATTTGCCACACTTAATTTTCCAGCACACACACAAACTTAGCTCTAGAGAGACTTTACTGAATTAATTTACTTATTTTAGGTGGTATATTGTAATGATAATAATGGAATCTATTAAGAAAGGGCTACATGATTAGGCTCCATAAAATTGTGGGCAACAATCCATGACTAATCTGCAAATTCAAAGGGGGAAGCAAAATGAATTTTTTTTTCATTATTTATCTATTTTAAACAGATAAAATATGCAGCACACATACTGATCAAGGTATTTAAACATTTTCTTTCTAATACTGCGGCTTAGCCTTTTCTACCACAAAACACACAGCAGGCATCTTAGCTTAATAAAAATCATATTACAGATTAACAAACTGGAAAGTGACTGAATATCCGAGTCATACACAGGTTTCAGTATCAAATATTGGAAGGACCCAGTTTGGCTCCAGGATGACTTGTCACTGAAATTCAATTGGATCAAGAACTGTCCTTGTTCTTTTGATAGCTGAATTAAACATTTGCTGATGATTGCTTAAATACTATGTGTGGAAAAATTTACTTTCTCCCCTTCCCAAAATACATATAAATAAAATAAAAATAAATATTTCAAGTATTTCAGTATCACACAAAGCATGCATTCAGCTTTGAGTAATAAATTGCTACCCGAATGTAAAGCAATTTGTATCCGGTAAAATAGAATGAATCATATCCATGACACCAAATTGTAGTAATAAATTACTGAGCTCTGCTAGTGGTGGGAAAAGCATTATCATATTAGGTTTTACAATTCAGGTCTATTATAGGCATCTTGTATTTATTTATCCAGCTATACAACATGGTATACTAAATAACATATTGGCTATTTACACTCTGTAGAAGGCACATATCTGCCTCTATCCATATGATTTCATTTACCAGGAGTAAGAGGCATTTACTATTATTAAAAAATATGAGTGCCGTGTAACTGTGGCACTGGTGCCCAAAAAATTCTGGCCAGTGACCGTGACTATGCAGAAAACCTGTCTAAAAATACACCCACTGAGTGATTATTCTTGAGAAGTAGACCTGTGGCTAGTCAAGTCTACCACAAGCACAGGTAAGCGAGCACGCACCGTAGGTCTGACCTAGGGTTTGTGCAGTCTGCTACTGACTTAAACTACCAGGTATAAATTCGTGTTCTTAATGGCAATAGCTGAAGTGGCCTCTTCAGCCCTGAGATGTGAGCAAAGAGTGCACTTACTGCCTTTAACGCCTTCCAAAAAGGAATTCAGCTTCCCTCCTTGAAGTTCTCATTGCTTCCACCAGCAAGACAAAAAAACTCTTTAAAGTGTCCCGTGTGCCTGAACAGCTAATCTCGGCTTCTCTTCAGCCTTCCCTACAAGACCAAAGCCCAGGGAGAGATCAACATCAAGAATAAGGGAGTTTAAAGGGAACTCAGTCTCTCACTTTTGTTCTCCCTGTGGTTAAAAAAGAAAAATCCCCATCAAAAGATCAATCCTGACTTAAACCTAAATTCAAAGCATATGTAAGCCTGAAGAAGGTACTCCACATTTATCAAGTATATTGTCACCATGGGCAGTAGCTGCCATGAGCTGGATATGGAAGGAAAGATGAGTTCAGAGCAGTTTATGGTTAGGCTAAATGTTAAGGCAAAATTGACACATAAAACTGAAATAATTTATGTTCTACAATAATACAAGGCTCTCATGTGCACACAACACCAGAGTCAACACCATGTTCCTATTTTAATGCAAAGCAATAAAAAACAAAACCCAACCAAACCGAAATACTCAAAAACAGGACACTGCTTCATTTGAAAACTGTTCAAACCAGTGTATAAATCAGCTGCAAGGACTCTGTATGCTAACAAAGCCACAAAGGCTAAACTAGATCTAGCAGACTCATCAATTAATTAATTAATTATACTACAAATAATTAATGATCGCAGTTCTGCACAAAAACAAACAAACAAAGAAGAATCACAGTTGAACAAAGAAAAAAAATCCACATCCAATTTATTTGTCAGTATCTCTTAATTTGCAGTAAAATAAACTACTGGACTTTTCTGCAATAGCCTCAGGTTCAAGCCCTTTTTCTTGCATCAGGGACACATACTGCACAGAGATCACAGGTAGCATTTGTTCTAAATTACGTACCATTTTAAACATGAAAATAAACTTTAGCATTACTCCATTACAGAATAATGTTATTGAAACTTTTAAACAAATCAAATTTACATTTGTAGGCTTTCCTACATATTAGTTTCTCTGTTCTTAGAGAGACTCGAAGTCCTCGGGAAAATAGACCGATTATTTTTGGTCCTATAGCAGCTCAAGAAGCAAACTACAGATAAAGCTGAACAGCAAAAGCAAGTTAAAATTTTAATAAATGTGCAAATCTGCTAGCAAAATTGATTACTGGACAATTTTCGTCTCATTGTGTGCAAAATTTCTTCTTCTAGTTCCAAAAGAAACTGAAATGGACACTGAGATGAACCTTCATCTTTCCCTCACCATGCTTTGCCGTGTGTTGTCATAGAGGCACCACAAATTTAGAATAAAGAAACATGATGCAATTCATTCATCCTAAGCCCTGTGGAAATGCTGTGATCCTTGAGCTCCAAGCAAATATTTCTGTCTTCAGAAGGGCTCTATAAGCATAACAACACACAAGTGTTGCTACTTCATTTCAGCATTTCTTCTTATTAAAAAAACCCTCTAGTATGGCCCTGACCAACTGGTGTTCAACATTAAACATCTCATACAGGGCAGGCAACCTGCTCCAGCAATTCATATTCAAAATGCCAGTCAGCACAAAGAGTAAAGGATCAGGTCACAAACTTTAGTGTACTCTCATATTTTACCTTAATTCTGTCAAAAATATCTTCTGGAAAGGAATCTGACATAAGAGATTATTTTGCAGCATGCTGCACTGATTTTAGAAGTACCTTACATACTACCTGCTTTGTAAATGACCAAAGTACTTGAATACTGCAGAACGTCCTTGTATTTAGCTTTTGTTCACATAATTCTGCTGTACAACTCTCCCTGCAAAACACAGCATGAACGTTCCCAGCAGGGACATTTATATCATGCTGTAGAAATGTAGAACACCATACAAGTAATTCTGGAATTCAGCCCACACACCATCACTGTATGGTAAGAAATACCACATAGATTTGCAGGTTGGGGCAAAAAAAACTTTAAATGGTAGTTTTTACACATAAAAAAACCCAACAGACACTTTTACTCAAGGTGAAGTGAATGTTCTTCAACTACCATGCCTCTGCAATTCTGTAAATGACATTACATGGATACTGAAACAGCCCTACAAGGAGCTTGTTCATCGTATTTGTTCATGTTCTTCTTCTTCATATTTGAAGTAGTTTTCACAGACAAAAAAACTGCAAAAAAACAAAGCCCAAAACCAAAACAAAGTGGAAGCTGCCACCATAATTTTTATATGAATAAGTTTCTAATATTTGAGGAATTGAAAACTTTTTTTTTTTCTGAGCTAACAGGACAGCTGGCTTGAACACCATTCAGTAGTCCCTCCTGAGTGCAGTATCAGTAGCTTGTTTCTTTTGGTTTTGATTTTGGGTTTTTTGGTTTTTTTTAAGGAAAGAAACCTGCATTGGTCTGTTTTCCAAAGAAGAGAGAGATCCAAATGTGTAAGAAAAAGGTTTAATCTCCAGTTTATATTTCCACCTGAGTTTATTTTAGCATGTAGATATCCACACAATTTTTAAGAAATCCATCTTTTTCACCAGAAGTTACAGTGCTTCCTGAACAGACATCACATCTCTTCTTCTAGAGTATTTAATTTCATACAGTGATATACATACAGTACTTTTCAAGGTACCACTACTCCAGTAATCACTAGCCCTATTTTGCTGCTGTTATTAAAGGACATATACCATCTAGATATTTGGGATATTTTTCTCGGAAAATAATTCTGATCATCTCCTCAAAATTACATTTTATGGTTGTACAGTTCTTCCATGAATGTAATCAAAGAACTACTGTTCATTTTTTAATCTAAATTGTTTTGACATGAGGATGCTTGTAATACTTAATTTATACAAAATAACAGCAAATTCTTCTAATTCTACCTCTTTCATGCCTTGCTGTGGTGATTTTTCCCCTTTTAATTCTAGTTTGCCACCCCATTGCCACTAAAAAGCTCCATTGAGATATTCATCAATATTATTTACAAAACTGTATGTGGCAGTAAGCATTTCTCTGACAATTAAAGATCTGTTAGAAGGAAGTTAGGTGGATCACAGAACCACAGAATAGATTGGGTTGGGAGGGATCTTAGAGCTCTATCACATAATTCCAACCATCGTCTTGGGTGGGAACACCTTCCACTAGATCAGGTTGCTCACATCCTGTCCTATGTTATGTTCCTGGAAAACGGGATCTGAAAATGGAATTTAGTGATGTTCTAAAAGAAAGCCACAAAAAAAAAAAAAAGCAAAACCCTACAACATTATGGAGGTGACCCAGATGAAACAATAGCTGACACCTTTAAAGGACCAAACCATGCCTGAGCATTATGCCCAATGGATAGACAGCCAGGAGACACAGACTGAAGAGAACAAGGGATCTCTGAGGTCCTTGTGAAACCTTTCCACCAAAGCAGTTCCCACACCACAGCATTCTTCTATAAAACATGAAATGAAATTAAAGTCACCCTACGTAAATGGCATGCAGCAAGGACTCCAAAATTCTTACAGCTGTAGGATGGAAAGAAGGTAGAGGTTCTTGCGTGCTTTAGACATCTGTGAGACACTTTGCATCCATGGAGAACACTGACTCTCAATACTTCTGGCTGGACAAAGTCACCTGCACACTGCCTGTTTTCCAGCTATAAATGAATAGATATGGGTGAGATCACTACCACAAGTCAGACCCCTGGATTTCATCTCCATTCCTCCTTACTTTTTTCTTCCTTTTTCTTCTTTCCCCTGATGACAAGACAAAAGAAACATACAGGACAGTAGTGAGACAGTAATTCTCAATGTTGACTTTTAATGTTGGATGCACACTGCTAAAAATGAAGTTACAACGACAAAGGTAGGTGAGACTGCTAATCATTGTCTCTGATTTACTGACCTTCAATCAGACAGATACATCATCCTGTTCTGTCTGCAAAACTAAACATACACATGGGAAGAAAGTGTGTACAAGCACAGAAATAGCAACAGAAGTCACGCTAGAGAAGCCAGCTGAAGAAAACCACTCCCTTCATTTGAAAAAGTAACTCAGCTACCATCCTGTCGTCACATGCCTTGAAATGCCTTCTGCGAGGATGTATACACCCACAACATTAAATAGACTTTCAAGCACAATTCTTGGACAACATTTTTCAGGATCCTCACCCCCTTATCTCCCTTTTCCAGAACACAAAAAAACATCAAGAAATCCTTGACTGGATCCAGCAGAGTCACCACATCAGGATATTAAGATGCTAAAACATGTAAGATGTTGCAAGTCAACTCAGGCTACTGCAACCTACATTCAAAATTAACCCACAAAGCTTAAAAAAGCACATTCTAGGTGTAAGACACCATCTGCAACTACTGAAATCATAGCTTATAAACTGATGCCATGCATTTTTGTCACCTGAACCACAGCAACTGAGGCTCGAAACCTGAATCTAGATACCCAGAAGTTGGTATTTTCTTCACACAGAAGTTAATTCCTCAAATCCCTAGTTTCCTTAGCATAAGAAAACAGAAGATGAAGAAATTCTTCAGTTTTCAAATTTTCAAAAAGGGAAACAACTGGAATGAGTGACAATTCATTGAAATCCTACCAATACAGGGAGAGGGCATCAGACAGCATGAGATCAGAAGTTTCTCATATAAAAAGGCTAAAGAAAAAGCTTCACAGGCAACTATTTAGAAAAGGTTCTTATCTAGCAGAAAACATTGGAGAGATGCATAAAGTCAAGTTTACTTGGAAAGCCGGATTATGAATGTACCAGCCAATATTATAATGGTTTCTTGAGCAGATTTTCAAATGGCACAGGCAATTCTTTAAGAAACACAGAAATACAGAAAAGTAGAAATACACCGTGTGATTTCAAAGCACTGCAAAGTGTTTCTACAGACAATCTGCCAACTAGAAAAGATAAGAAGGCCAAAGTCAGCATCAGCATCTGTCTTCCAATTAGAGAGCCACAAATGACATATTGCTCAGTGACAAATGACAACTGCCGTCTTATATTAAGATGGTTGCTTTAGCAGATGTTTTCAAATTATCCCAAGCGATGTCACAAGGAAAGGCAAAAGAACTGGAAATATGCCCAGGGAGACCTGGTGCACCAGCAGCCTAAGGGAACCATTTAAAAAGCCATTTGGTATCCTCTCATGAGATCGTAACTGCAAAAACCGAGCACAGAAAGGAAAATGGGAATAGAGAATATGTTATATTCCTCAGTGAAAGTTCTAAGTATCTGGCTACAGGATCATCTAGAATAAAATGTGTTCACTTCATCTCAGCTTTGACAGAGACACAGTCTAGGTAGACAGTTCTTCAAAGAAGAGAAGGGAAAAAAACCCCCCAACAATTACCCCAGAAAGAGTTGTTCCATATTGCTCCTCTTTATGACAGAGTTAAGGCAAAAGAAAATCTTTTTATGCTGAACATTTCTAAACAGTAACCCCGGTATCACATCTCACATGCTGGCTCAAAAAATGAAATTCAGCCCTACTCCCTGGTGAGAAGAGGTAGACTGCTTTTACTGCTACAAAACATCTGGGACTCCAAAGAGAATACAGACAACAGAGAAAAAGAAGATGAACACACTTCCATCTGAAGAGGACTAACAAGTAAGGTTCTCTCAGCTATTATACACGGTTAGAGACAAAACAGGTCTTCAAATCAAAAACTTGATGGGGAAAACAAGTTATTTCCTGAAACCCCATAGTAAAATCATGTAGGCATAGAAACACTTGAATACAATGCAAGCAGAAGGGAGGATTAGAGCAGGGAGAAACACAGAGACTGTGCTCATCCAGCGTAGCATCGTAGCATCGTTCTGGCTCTCTGGAAGCATGAAGCAACAGTAAAAGCATACCCCAGGAGACAAAATAACCACAAAGACAAAGGTGCCAATGAATGCGGCTACAAGTTAAGGAATGGGTAGGCGTCTAGTCTTGACCTATAGTGAGGGAGAAAATCCTCTCTCTCTCTCTCTCAATCTCTCTCTCGTTACCATGGAGATCCACTTTTCAGGTTCCTTTGGATGAGCTTTGTGCACAAGTGCAAAATTTGGCATAAGAGTAGAACAAGTACTAATTATGTGCCCCTGACAAAAATAGCTTTCTTAAATCTTGAGAGATCATACAACAGAGACAGTAAAAATTAAGTTTAGTTACAGAGATTAAGGGCTGAATAACCTACCTCACGTTAAAGTGCCTTGAACTCTCATCTGCTTAAAACGGCAATGCCAGTAACAGGGCATTGCATCTGTCTGTTATAATTTGGGTGAAAATTTGAGTTACTGTACGGTATGGTATCAGTTACTGTATCGTATGCAATATGAAAATGACAACGAAAAAATTCCATGGAGGCTACTTACTACTCTTCCTTGGAACAGGATTACTTTTATTTATTACACTATTTCATGAATTATTCATGCAGTTCTTTTTGTATTTCCAGGTGGCAACATCACTAGCCAGAGCTGCACTGAGATGCACCACCTTCACAGAAAGAACAACATTGCAAATCTTAACACAAACAGATTACATTGATATGCTTCCGAGTGTTAATCCCACAAGAAATAGACCAGAATGAGCCTTGAATTAAACAATAATAGTTCTGGTGAAGAAAAAGAAAACTTTAATTCAGAAGGCTGTACATACATAATGGAACATTACTGCACCATCTGAACTACTTGATAAGCTCTCTAATAAAGAGAATATTTTGCTCCCATACGTTTTCACTATTTCACACTAATTTAAATAGTTACCTAATTTAAATACATAATTTAGTTACCTAATTTAAATAGTTACCTGAAATATACCATATCAGAGAGACAAGTAAGCTACAACAGAATAAAACAAAGGATGTTATTGTCATTAACAGTTCCTAATTTTCCTGCAATCATTACTATCAGCAGCAATTTTATCTTTAAATATATATCCTATTTATCTTCAAGTATGTACCGTTTAGACTTTTGGATCCTTTGGATCAGTGAACAATGCTCAAACTCACGATGTCTTTTAAGTGAGGGGAAACACCTTAAGCATATACACTGGACCCACACAGGAGTAGAAATTAGTGTTGCCTTTTTAAAGGTGCATTAGCATTGAAATAAATCCAATACAACCAGCTGAGCATACAACATGGCTATAAGCACACCTACCTTCCACTTACAAGTAGGCTATAAGTTAAATAAGTTTGGTTTTTTTTAATAACTAACCTCATATGCTGTCCTCTACACTTCTCACCGGTTTTGCTTCTCTTACTATTTTTTTTTTTTTGGCTTTCTGGCCTTAACAGCATATTCAGGTACTTCTGACAGGTGCAGAAAACAACATGAGTGAGATGGGATTATCCAAAAATCAATCATGTGTGAAACCGAAGTACTTAAGTATTAATTACTACTTTTTTTTTTTTCCTCCGAGATCCAATAAAACCATCAGCCTCCTTCAGAAACAAGCACTGTGCAGCCGTTTCCTTGCCGGCATCCTGAGCCGGGTTTAGTAACAGCAACAAGGAGGAAGGAAAAAAAAGCCGTAATTACATAACGGACCTCGCTAAACGCCTCGCTTCCCAGCAGAGGAGGAACGAGGGGACGGCGGCGGCCCGGGACAACCCGCTCCGGCACCCGCCCGGCGGGGAGCGCGGCGGCGCCGCTCCCGCTGCCCGCGAAGCGATGGGCACCGGCACGGGGGAGGGAGGCCTACCCTTCCCGGGGGGCGCTTTAACCTGCGCCCCGGAGGCTGCCTAAGCGACCACCGGAGCTCTTCGCCCCCAAGCGCCCACACCTGTGCCGCGCCGGGGCCGGCCCGGGGAGGGTGTGCGCCTGCCCCGCCCGACTGCCCCCCTCCCGGCGGCGGGGGAGCTCCGCTTCCCGAGCGGCCCGGGAGCGCAGGCTCCTCAACACCGCCTCCCTCCCGTCCCCTGCCGGCTTGAAGCGCTCTCCCACGCACCCGCGCCCCTGCGGATGGAAGTCTGGATCCGGGTCCGGGCGAGCCCCCCGCGGTACGCGGTCCGCTCGGCGGGGCTGCGCGGGACCTCTCGGCTTCACGGGATCCCCGCACCACGCGGGCTTCGTCAAGGGGGAAGGCAAACATCACCCCTGCTGTTCTTGTCCTGCCGGGGAGGGACGGGGGGCAAACTCGGCCCGAACAACTGCCGACAACTATTGACGGCTCCCGCGCGGGGCTGCGGGGCACGGCGGGGCAGGACGCGGGCGCGGCGGATGTCCTCGCGTCCCTCGCCCACTGGCTCCCCGGGAAAGGGGGCGCTCCCCGGGGCAAAGGAGGATGGCAGTCCACGGCGGCTGGCAGAGTCCCCGCGGAAGGGGGATACAGCCCCGCAATGCAAGGCCAGCTAGGAATTACTGATTTGAATGATGCAGCAAACGGGGAAAGGGGACACAGCGCGGGGACGACGATTAGTCCTTCCGTTGCCACTCTCCAGCCCCGATTAATAAATAATGCCCGGGTTCCCTGCCAGAGGAAGCGCTCTCCCGCGCAGACAGCAATTAATAGCCAACCTCCTCCCGCGAAGCCCTGGCTAAGCGCTCCCGCACGCTCGCACCCGCGGTGCCAAGTGCGACCAGCACAATAGCGGGGAACCTCTCTACCTCGCAGACCGGGGGAAGAGGCGGGGGGGCTGGGGAAGCCAAACCTCTCGCGGCAAAACCCGATCCCCCGAGCCGCGGAGTGGCGGGGAGCGGCGGCCGCGGCAGCCGCCGGCGCGGCGGGAGGGCAGGCAAGGCAGGCGGGCTGCCCGGCGAGCCGAGGGCGTACCGCGCCGCACGCCGCTAACACCATCACCCCTCGGTATCGTCAGCAAACAGCACGCCCGCATTTACCTTTTCCTGCCCGCCGTCCGTCAGTGAGACGCTTGAGGGAGAGAAGGAGAAAGGGAAGGAAGGGAGAAGAAAGAGACAGGGAAATACAGAGCGCGAGAGGCGGCTGCTAATCCCCGTGTAGAAAGACTTCCAGCGGCAGCAGCAGCAGCAGCATGCGTGTGTGCGTGCCCGGAGTGAAGCACAGCCCTCCTGGCGATGCACCGGCGTTGGCACCCAAGTACTGTCATGTGCGTGTCTCGGTGTGTGTACCCATGGCAGAAAAAAAAGAAAAGAAAGAAAAAGATAGACGGGGGGAGACTCGTCAGTCACACGCCCGGCTGTGCACTGTTGGGGGGGACGAGGAGGAGGAGCTCAGCGCTCCCCAGCCCAACCACCGGAGGAGCAGCTCTCTACTACGGCAGCGGCCGGGTTGCCCCTCCGCGCCGGCTCCGCACGCCAAACCGCCCTTTCCGCCCGATCCCAGGGACGTGCCTTCGGGAAAGACCCTCAGGGCCTCCGTCGCCGGGGACCCCGTTGCACCCCAGGCTACCCGAGCCCGGCGGGAAGCAGCTTAAAAAAAAAAAACCTACCCCCACATTTCTGCCTCAAAAATGCCGCCCGGAGAGCGCCCCTGGGCAGCGGGAATGCCCCGCGTGGGACGGGGCTGCGGTGGCCCCGCAGAGGTCCCAGCCACACGGGGAGCGCGGGGGCAGGGGGAGAGGGGAAGGCGGTGTTTCCCCGGGGATGCTGCTGCAGGCACGGGCGGGGGCGCGACAGGCGGACCCCCAAAGCACGCGGGTCGCCCGCTGTCCTTGCGTGGGGCCCCCGGCGGCACGGCTGTGGGTCGGGGGGCGCAGGGACTGGAGGTGCGGAGTGTGGGCTGGGCGTTTGTGAGAGCTGTGGGTGTGACTATAAATATTTGTGTTATCGAGTACAGAAAGTAAAAACGCGGTGAAAGGCTGTGCTCATCCAGGCCGCGGCGTGGGCACCCTGATACTCGTGTGTCCAGTCGGGTACACTCAGGTTTCAGCCACGGTGTCTGACCTACTAAACGGTGTTTGAACAGTGGTTAAAATCACTTATTTGCTCAATACTAAATACTATATCCATCTCTTGGCTGTATAGTCGCATATATGCATATAAATGAGATTTTGACGTGCAATTCACAAAAGAGCTAAAACAGAATCTTATGGTCCTACGTTTACTAGTGAATTGTACCAGCAAGTTTGAAGATGTGATTTCTTTAAGCCTCAAACCAGGAAAAGTTTGTGAGAAATGTACTTGACACTTTATTCTTTGAACCAAACAAGTAATACGTATGGATTAGAAGTTAATGTTACTTGTAGAAAAAGGTTTATTACATAACAAGCATAAAAAAAATGGTGGGGAAATCAGGTATTCTGTTTATACTAATTTTTTGTTTGTAGTGGACAAGGTAGACCTAATGTTTCAGGTCAAACAAGGACAAAAGGAAAAAGTTACTGACATTTTTGTTACAAGTGTAGGTCATATCTACAGGCTACGTAAGATAGGAGATTCTGATACCTTGATAATTCTGTTAATTAGCAAGGGATCAACCAATTGAGTGGGGACAAAATTGGTCAATCTACTTTAAAATAGTTATAGGTGTAATAGGTGGTGTAGAGGGAAAATGACTGAAAAGATTGTCCATCTTGTTAAGATTTAGCTGTTGACAATAAAATATTTTGAAACTTCCCAAAGTCCTGCAATAAAACGAAAAAGACTAATTTTGTTGTTACTAATTTGCTTATATCAAGTCAGCATGACATTGTTAAAACACCAAATTGCACTCCAAAGCCATATAATTTGTTTGTTTACACAAAATGTATACATACCCTCTTAGTTCTTTAACTGAAACACAGATGCTGAATCTGAGCTAACTCAGGTAAACAAGCTAAAGGGTACAGGGCTCATTGTTTTATTTCTGTGTTTGTACATACATCACTATCCTATGCAGTGTTTTAGTTTGTCTTTTAGCAAGAATTTTTTGGCTTGTCCTCATGGACTGAATTTTCAAGTCAGTTTCAAATCTGATAAAATCTATTGTTTAAAATACGATGGGGTGTGAGGACCTAATAGTAGAGTTTATGTAATGTTTCCTATGTAATTATGTGAAGATTTAGCCTGCCTACCATAGGCCTGTGAAGTTATAAAGCAGAGTTAGTCATATTATGTGCGCTAGTTTATGAAAATATTTGTACCAAATGGGTTGATTATATTAGTTAATAGAACTAGGTATTCATGAAAACACATACACATTTTTAGCCTTCATCCAAACTTTGTGAAAGTGAAGTCGACCCAATTGCTTTTGAAGATTGAAGAGTAAGAAGAAAAGAGGAGATACTTGTGCATAAAATTGTCTGATATCAAAATAAATGCCAGCATGGAGATTTTTGTTCCTTTTTTTTTTTTTCACTTGCACTCCCTGTTGTGAATGTAAACCTCCTAATCAATTTTCTGGATCCTCCTTGTTTGCCTGACTTCGGTCTAGCTGGGCCAAGAGAGAGGAGAGGCAAATCTTGTTATAAATTCTCTCCTGATAGTTTTAGAGGACTCTGCATCCTAGAGAAATAAGAAGTTCACGCTGCTTTACATAATGATGTAGATGGTCTCTGTGAGCCACTAATTATTTTGATTTTAGGCATAACCCTTGTCTGTACTCGTAGTCCTTGTACTCTTGGGTGTCTCAGAAGTTGTGCGATTTGGAGGGTAGATTTCCAAGAAGGGATTCTTGGAATCCAAAGATTCTTCACCTGGCTGTGTGAGATATGGCACGCATGAACAAAACTGAGAAGAGGCTGTGCAGCAGAGGGTTTCAGGATGGACAGTAAACGAATGTAAGTGAACAAGAAACAGATGAAGAAAGGAATGCCTGGAAGAAAAATGTTCCCAAATAGTTTTAGATCAGAAAAGTAGGAATCAGAAAGGAAACATTTTAAATGGCCTGGGGAAGTGAGATAGTTCAGTACGAATACCTTCAACCATCTTCAGTTTATCAAATGACCCCAAATGCAGAAGTCCTTATTATATCACACTTTGATCTCTTTCTTCTTGCAGGAAGTTCTCTTTGCTTTGACTGATGGTGAAAGTCATATCGGCTGTTGTTACCCATATATTAAACTAGATGCTCGCTTAAATGAACTCCTTCCGTAGGCTGAGATTTACCACGTTACAAATTTCTGTTTGAAGATACAGTGAGTTTTTGTGTATCGCTGCCCTCTGCTGGAGAGAAGGTCAGAGCCGCTCCATCAGGTCTCAGTCCGGAGACTTTAGAGCCACGGCAGGTGCTGCTGGTCCTCGTTTGTTGGTGAGTCACTTTTCTACGATGCAGGAGTAAACGTGTGAAGATCTGGATGGTCAGCATCCATTAAAAGATTTTTTTTTTTCTCCATAAGTTCAAAGAACTGATCAAACAATCTTATGTCTGCAGTTTGTTGACACAGACAAAATACTAAGCAATGGTTGAGATTTTAAGATAATTTTTAGCTAACGGTAAATGATAATTTGAAGTTAATGGTCTTCCATTAAGTTCTGTGAAAGAGGCATCTAAATTCATCACAGAGATGCTGAAAATTTTGAGCTGTGATGCTTTGATAAGTATTTGCTTCTAACTTTGTAGATCACCTCATCAGTTTTCATGTCTAAATACTTTGGTTCACTCTCCATTGCATTACAATAAGATTGCCCTCCATCCCTTTTCCTATCTGTCCTGTCATGCCTCTACACTTCCCTTTCACCATCTATATCAATACTGCCAGAGTTCCACATTTTTGTTGTATTTTCTTTTTCTTTTGAGACTGGACATTAGCAGAACAACAGAAACACTGAGAGCACAGCAGTGATATTCTCTCACTTCCTCAGTGTTTCATTTCCTCCACCTACTGTGACAACAACCTCTACACATCCAGAGCAGTTTCTGTTGGAATGCACTGAGTTTTCCAGCTGTCTGGGCATCACCAAGGCACTCTGAGAGCTGTGAAGGATGAGGCCTGCTCAGAGTGTACAGCAAAGAAAGTTCCGCTCCCAAACTCAAGATGTGTATTCTACACAGTAGATGCTACCAATTTCTGTGTTCCTTTTTAGCTTTGCCACATCTGGGTCAGATTTACAAAGAGGAAGATCAGATGTATGCTCTTCTCATTCCCTTGTGGCATCAGCTATTGCTTGAAGACAAGAAGGCATTCACATGGCTGCGAGGGTAGAATCTCAGAACCATTTAGGTTGGAAAAAACCTCTGAGATCATCAAGTCCGACTTTTGACTCATCACCACCTTGTCAACTAGACCATGGCATTAAGTGCCGTGTCCATTTATTTCTTGAACACCTCCAGGGATGCTGGCTCCACAACCTCATTGGGCAGTCCATTCCAATGTTTAACAACCCTTTCTGTGAAGAAATTCCTCCTGATGTC
This sequence comes from Atrichornis clamosus, assembly GCA_013400975.1. NCBI lineage: Eukaryota > Metazoa > Chordata > Aves > Passeriformes > Menuridae > Atrichornis > Atrichornis clamosus. The sequence goes on from WBMZ01007682.1 coordinate 46,297, forward strand.
CAACTTGAATCTCCCCTGGCATAGCTTGAGTCTATGTCGTCTCACCCTGTCACTACTAGCCTGGAAGAAGAGACTGACACCCCCCCCCCCCCACCTGGCTACAACCTTTCAGGCAATTGTAGAGAGTGATCAGGTCTCCTGAGAGCCATCTCTTCTCCAGGCTAAACAACCCCAGCTCCTTCAGCCACTTCTTGTAGGACTTGTGCTCCAGACCCTTCACCAACTTTGTTGGTCTTCTCTGGACTCTCTCCAGCACCTCAGTGTTTTTCATCTTGTGCATTATGGGGAAACGATCAGCTTTGGTGGCTTCTATACCTAATCTGATTAATGACAGAGCCATTCAGTCTAAAAATCTGCTTTCTCTTTCTCTTCTGAGTACCCTGAAGCAGACATCGGCCTAGAAAATTTTATTTTAAATATTTTTACTTTCCTAATGATTTAAGTATCTTTTGCTGAAAAGGTATAGTATCCATCACAGCTGCTGTAGGTCTGTTTGTTGTATTTTATTGGGCTGCACTGAAGATCGTATTGTCCTAGGTGTATGAATTTTGTGGGCTGCCTCATTTCATGTTACCTAATTAGTTGCTATAAAAACCACTGCAGTAAATTCCTTTCCCTGTGCTAATGGCTAGCATGAAGAAATTAACAGGACATGGAGTAGAGTGGTTGTTCCCAATGAGTGACTCCTAAATGACAGATGTCCTCCAAGGGAGAGGTAATCAGCCATCAGCTCACCTTGTACATCCACACTGACTGTTAACTGGTCAGCTAAAGATGGATGATAAGGCAACGTACATATTATTTTATGATTTAGATACGAAACAAGTACTTTGTTGGAGATACTATTCTTGAGATCTATCAAAAACACAATTCCACAAAACTTGTGACTTTCAACCTGTCAGGAAATGAGAGGCTTTTCAGCAGGGTCTCTGAGAAGATGTAAGAAAGAAAATTTAAGTATGCCATCTTTCCTTCTTCCCTCCCTCCAAATCTTTGTTTGATACTAGAAACAAGCAAATTGCTGTGATTTTCAGGTACCAGAATGTATTGCAGTGGTATCAACAATAAAATTAAGTATAAGCATAAAGAGAAAGGAAGGAAAATTAGTTCAAACCAATAAACCCTGGAAATTCCCTCAGTAGGATAAAAATACTTTTCCAGATATTGAAAGCTCTGACAGAATGGCAAAGTGCAAATTAGCTGTAAACATCTGCAGCAAGGATGTACATTCAACTACTTAATTAAGGGGGGCTATAATAAATTATGATATGTTTTTAAAGTATGAGCATATAATTCTAAAGTGAAGTGCAATAAAATAGGAGTATTTTTGCTCCTTTGACGGAAAAATGGGGAAACAGAGGTAGCTTTATAAGAACTTTCTGTGAATGAGAAAACTAGTAATCATGAAGGAAATTGTCACTCACTTAAGATTTTAAATTAGATCTTTTTAGATAAAAATATTTTATGTCTGCATTAACTCCAGGCAGCACAAATACCACAAAGCAATCAGAGCTAATTGAATACTACCATGACTAGTTTGTAGGAAACCATCATTCTGTACTGTGTGAGTTAGGATCACTCCTTTCTTACAACAGGTAGTAGTGGAAGATTTTTTTTCTCTACTCAGACCAACTGCACATCAAAGAGCTCACAACAGTCAACTGAGAGCCAGACTGAGACCATGGCTTCATTTGCCTACTGATTCCATGAATTCAAACATTGTGGAAGACAAAAGACTATTGGAAGCACTGTTTTTTCATAAGTTAAAAAATAATCACATACAGAGTGAAGCACGATGGGAAAAAGAATATATTCCTTCCATTTTGCAGGTAGAAAATTGAGTATCAATAGAAGCAGAAATAAGAACTGGACTCCTATATTCTGGTTTTAAGAGTAGGGCTATTCTTTGCATCTACCTTGGTCTGTTTCAGGCACCAAAATATTTTCAAAACAAAGGTCTTCACACAAAGCACCAGGGTCCTGAAGAGAAGTCCTGAAAACATTCAGCAGGGCTTTCTGATGGGACAAATCAACTCCCTCCCTCTCCTTAAATGGTTGAATGTAAAAGAGTGATAGCTAGACTTGTCCAGATTTAATGCTGTGCAATAATCTTGTCATTTGTACAGAAACAGGAGTGGAGAGAGAGCAGTTGTCTGTCTTCTTATTAAGCCTATTCCAGGATGAGAGCAATTGAGCATAAAATGTGCAATAAAGCAGATGGAAAGACATCCAAAGCTTTTGAGATGGAATTGCTCATTCTTTCCTGCAGTTTGTGCTTGGTTTTTTATTTATTTTATATTATGGGAAAAAGAATCAACAATTTGGTTTTTTAACCATTTTTCATGATCCTTTCATGTGAATCCCAATAAATCAACTAGTAAGCACTGCACAGTTGCCAAAAGGTCCCAATATTAAAGATTAAATCCACATTTTTACAGCAGGCTCAATTGTTTTCCACTTTGTGCCTGGAAGATATGCTGATATCTCACAGTTAGGGTGTTTTTGAGGAGAGCTTTTAACAGGAATTTCTAACAGAGTTAAACTCCAGAAAGACGGATAATTAAGACTCACATCAATAAAGTTGTCAGTCAAGTATGGGAAAGGAACTATTTTAAGGCACAATAAAGAGCTGAAAATGTCAATGAAAGTGGCATACAGAGATATTTCAGGGTTGTTTCTCCTCCCATGAAAGTCAACAGGAGTTGTATGGTAGAGGTAGCAGCAGAGTAAGATAATAAAATACCTCATCAGATTATGGGAAATATTATTTTTATTTTCCATCTGTGATCTGTAAAGTACCCAAAACTGGCATGTGTATAATAGTTAAGTGTAATTATAATTAAACATCATCTTTCATGGAAGGTCTGTGGTTAAAGACAAATCAAAGACAACACAGGAAAAAGCTACTTAATGATACTTTAAAAAATGTATGAGAACATATTTCAACATATTTTAGTCTCAACTAAAACAAAGTTTTCAGGTAGTGATACAAATCTACAGTTGTTAACAAAACAGGGTGTTTGTATGGAAGGCCATGCTAAATGTTTTGGGATAATATTAGCAATTTAAGAAGAGAGGGCATCTCACATCTCTGGAAATCCCCAAACATTTGCATTTCATAAACTGAATTTACTATTCGAGAGAAGTCCTTTCTTGTTAAAGCATGCATATACATATATATATGTGTGTGTGTGTATGTGTGTGTGTGTGTGTGTGTATGTATACACACACACACATATTTTCTGTTGTTACAGTAGTTATGGAAAATCATGCACACTTCTTTCAAAAGTTGGCAATTAATGGGTAAAAAGCAAGGAGGACAGTTTATTCAACATGATTGAATGAACTCTCCTCAGAGAGTTTTCTCCTCATCAGAAAGCCAGCAGCTGTTGAATCGCACTGCCCTGTTCCCCATAAATTGTACTCTGACAACATCCTTTCCCATTCCTAGCAGCCACCCAACATCAGTTCATTCAGTGTTCCCCTGCTATTGCTCACATCCAAACAGAAGCACAAAAAACCTCAGACACATATGTGCAGGAAGAGTTAAGTTTTATAATTCCTGTAAGAAGAAATCTTCCTGTAAAAGGAAATGCACTTCTTCCATTCCAGTGTTCTAGCTACCAGCTTGTAAGAAATTTTTGTTTTCTAATAATCAGCAAACTAATCTGTCTTCAGCTGAGCTAGCACCGCCTTGGAAATCTGCAAGTGCCTGTAAAGTTCTGTGCAGCTCAGCATAATTTATAAAGTTGTTTGGAGGCAACAATAAAGTATATCTGACAGCATTCTTGTATAAATCATTCCTGCACAACAGAACTCCAACACCAAAAGCTTTGATCTGACCTGGTAACATTTCGTTCCTGGAAGCTTATAAATAAAAATAAAATGCCCAATTTGCTCCTTTTTTTTTTAGTACTCATTAAATTTTATTTTAACATTAAAATGGCATTCAGTAGATCGAGGACAGCGAGCTACCTTGAATAAATCACCATGCATGCACAGTGCAGCATCTCTGAGTGCAGAAACTCCTGACAAAAGCTAAAGTAGCAAATTGCACGGCATCCAGCACCGTGGTATGGGGGAAAAGAGTTTGGCCAATGACAAGCAGGTTCTTTGGTTTATGAAAAGTGCCACAGCACAGCTTAGTCAGCACCGTGTTGATGAGTTGCAGCTTGGGGAAGACCCTCTGCTACAGAGCCTCTCTGTGCTGCTTCAGTGGCACAGAGAGCCCGTGAAGCTCTCGTGAAGGTGAAATTGACTGTTGTGGAGGGAAGCTGAAGGCAAGGAAAAGTGCCATGTTGAACTTGTTCATAAAGGAATCACATCGTGTAATATCTGAAAATTAAGGCTACTGCTGTGATCAGGAGGATGCAAAAGCCACCAGGATGACGAGAGAGTTCAACAAAGGGAATAGAATACTTTTAGCACAGGTAAATTACCAAAGAACATTACTACCAGTAGCTTTACAGGGTACTGTGTTGTTTCCTTCTCAATGCTGCCTCCATTTATTTATTCAAAGAGGTTTTTTTAAACTGCCATACTTGAAAACTGAAGCTGGGGTTGAAACCCAGGTGTCGTTCTTTCTGCATCACTGAAAGAAAGAGTCAGGAGTATGTCACTGGCATAGTACTTAATAGTGCTGCTCTTTAAGCCACTTATAAACCATTTCTGTCTGTCACTGTACCTTGTTTCTGCACGGTTAACAAGAATAAAAAGTGGTAATATATGCTTTTATCTTTCAAAAGAATGGTAGCTGTAGTTTTGAAGAAGGAATTCTTATGTTAAAAAATGCCATTGTTTTAGTTGCATCATATTTCATTTCCTACCATAAATGCATTGGAAAACAGGCCTGGGAAAGGAAAGAGGGATGGAAAAGAGAGATAAATCCAATCTGACCTGTTACGTCATCTATACTGGGTTTCTAGTAGTCTCTGGAACAGATTCCTGAAGGAAATTGAAAGTCCCATTTCTTCATTTTTAAATACTCTTTTGGAGGAGGCACTTGAGATTATGCTCTTCTTCTGCCGAAGTAACTAAATAGACCTATACAAACATAAAGACTTTTTAATATTTATTTTCATGTATATTTAAATGATTACATTTTCAGACCTAATATAAAGAGTAAATTCTAGAGATTGCTAAATACTACTGTAAATACCCCTGTGACAGATGAGTGTGGCATTACTCCTTCCTGATAATTTAATACTTTGTTTTCTCCTTTCAGTCTGGTTATCATCCACTATTCTTTAATGGAAAGTGGCAGCCTATAGGAACAAAGAACTGGCCATCTTTAAACTGTCCATCATAAATGAGCTGTCTAAATCCCCAGGGTGACTTTGAACCCAAGACCACAAACCATATTCTCACTTGCCCTGACAGAAGCAAGTGGTGTCTATTTGAAGTAGAGTTTCATTCAGGGAAGAAATTAATACAGTTTAAGGTCAAAAGAGCTAGTAAGGTGGCCTCCTATATATATCAGCATTTTTTAATTTCCTAAACAAGGGCTGATAATTCTATTTACTTTTTTAAAAGATCAACCTAGCCTGAAATGTGCTGAGAAAAAAGAATGAATCTACTCCTTTTCCATGAAAACAAACTCATCTAACCAGCAACAAATAAACCAGCTTTGAATAGTTACATCCCAGTATCAGACTGGGCTCATAGAGGAGTTAGCCAAAGGCCAATTACAAGCTGATCTAGCTAAAGCCAGTGTATTCTGGACCTAGGACAATCTGGATATAAGCCAAGAACTAGGATGGAAAGAGCTTTAGTGGATGATGAATTATCTCCTGCTGTCAGCAGAGAGTAGAAAGACATACATTCTCCTCCTCCTGGAATTACACACCATAAGATAAGATAACAAGTGCCAGTTAAAGGTAGCATGAATCCTGAAGAAATACATTCTCAATTGCTTGTGATGCTGTGCCTGCTTATTTTTTAACATTTCTGTGAACATAATATGGACCATACATTGCAAATCTGATCCCTTTGCATCCCATGTAATCAAAACAACTCTCTGCACATAAAGAGTGTACCCCAATATAGTAGTTGACTTTAAAGAAAAGAGATTGTTTAATATTCATGTTGTTTTAATGCCTAAGAACTACGCTCAGGTTAGTCAGTTCTCCAGAGCCAAGTGCTTTGCAAATATAGAACAAAATAGTATCTTTCGGAGAGCTAATAAAGTGAGAGCAAGACTAGAGGTGGGAGATAAGGAAAATAGGGGAGTAACTGGTGACAGCCAACATGGCTTCACTAGGGGCAAATTGTGCCCTACAGATTTAGTGACCTTCTGTGATGGGGTTATAGGATTGGTTGATAAGGAAAGAGAAACAGATTCCATCTGCCTGGACTTCTGCAAAGCATTTGACACTGTCCCACAAGACATCCTTGTCTCTAAACTGTACAGAGGTGTGTTTGACAGACAGATCACTCATTGGATAAGGAACTGGCTGGCTGGTTGCACTCACAGAGTTGTGGTCAAGAGCTCAATGTCCAAGAGGAGACCAGTGATGATTTATGTTCCTCAGGGGTCGATATTGGGACCAGCACTGTTAAACATCTTTGTCAGTGATTCTATGACTCTAGAAGAATCCCACAGAAAAGTACAGAATACAAGGAGAGAATGTGGTTGAAGCTAGCCAAGGTAACAAAAGCCTAGCTCTGCAACTAGCAGTAATACCAAAGGCGAAGGACTGCAGGCTTAAGGCCAACTTACTCATTCAGCTAATAGAAGACTCTTTTCATTTCCAACATATTATCATTGAGAATTTGTTAACTGGGCTCAGGGCATCCATTCCAGCTTCTAAATATAGATGAAAACATCCAGAAATCACTTAGAAAATGCACTTACAAAATGAATTTTATGGAAAGGTATCAAAAGCTTTTGCATCTCAGAATTATCTCTATATTGAAGAAGCATTCGATCTAGTTAAGTGACTGGGTAAAAGTTCAACCAGCTGATGGCTCTGAAAATTTTACATAAGCCACGTGTCTTAAAAGGTTGCAGCAAGAGTCACAGACAGCTCCACTTTATAAAACATCTAAACTCAAGAACAAGGCAAATTAGTTTTAGAAGTTAAGGACATGCTAACAGTGCAATAAACATTAATCAGAATTAATGCTTTCATGTGTTCTTACAGCCCTCACATTAATCAAGTGTAAAGTAAAGTGAACAGAAAGTGGTATATATGGCCAAATTTATCCTCCTCTGGAAAGGTTTTCCCACAGGGGCTCACATACTTTGGGAGGGATCTCTACATCTTCAAACATTTCAGTAATATGCAATAACTGTGATGATGAAGGTATGTTCAAGAGCAGGAGCGTTAGGCAGGAGGTAGCAGGACAGGGAGAAAAGGTGTGTAGGATTTGAAAAGTAACCTTATTGCCCTAAGCTGTGGTGCTTTCTGCATACCCTCAGTAAAATGGATATCACACCTTTCTCTGTGTGATAAAGGAATGTTTTCTTTATACACTGAAGCACATACAAGATCTCACTCCTGGCTGGTACAAGCAGAATACAGCCTGTCAAGTCCTGTTATTTCTCTGAGAGCTGGAAACTGTGAGCGCCCAGTGCTCAGCATATTCCAGATGTAGGTTTTCAGTGAGTAACAGCTAGCAAAGTTACTTGTAAGGGTGGGGTGGATAACAAACATAAGCATCTATAGAATTGGGGTTTTGGCCTCTGTCCTGGAGCATGCGCTCTCAGTGTAGTACTTGCATTTTTAAATATTGCCCTCTGAGAAGCTCTTTGCACCGCTGTTCAGAATGCAGTTCATCAACTTGCCATTCCCCAGCTGGCTTCATTGGTGCTTTATTAGCTCTATTTTCTCTTAGACAAGAATACACATCCCTGTATCCAGAGGCAGTGTCAGAGGAAGGGAATTAATGCCTTTTTAAGTGCTAAACCTTAAACCTTTATCACTGTTAGAACAATTTCTCTAGACATTATTAACTCTTATGTGGTGAAAAAATAGGTGAAATAAAATGATAGTAAAAAGTTAATAAATATTTTTAAGTAGTTTTGGATACAGAGATACTTTATAAAATAAAAAGACAGTCTTTTCACCACATATTTAGGCAATGGCTAATACTTCAAGCTCCTAGCTCAGAACTGGAGTTTCTTGGTGCTTAGCTAACTTGACATTAAATTTACTTTCTCTCCCCACCTAAGCAACTTATCCAAAAAGCTTAATATGTACATTTGAGCCCTCACAATCTCATATCTATGGCTAGGGTTTCAGTGCAGAACATCTCACTCCAGAGGAACTCAGCAAGTGACTGGAGCTACCACCTCCGTGGAGGCAAGGTGCCAGTTTGACCCGACATGAGGCTGTTCACTCCAGGTCGCTGTCAGAAGGTGCTGAATTGGCCAGAGAGGAAAGATTGCTATTCTCTTTAGTGGCAACGACTGATCTACTGCCATGTCGAGACTTCAAGATTTGTTCTTCTGTGCCCGTGTGAACATCAGGGTCAAGAAAAGCCTTAAGCTGGTCTTTCCAGCACTAAGTTGATACTGAAAGAGGAGAAAATTTGTTTCGTCTTTGAAATCTTGTAAAATATCTCCATTCCCTTAGGCTATAGATAGTTTCCTAAACCCTCAGTGTTAAAGTACTAAATTCTACAGCACTAAAGCAATATAAAGACCTAAAATTCTATACAGACACGTGAAGTCCCTCACCAAAGCCCATACCTTACTCTGAAAAAGAGCACTTTGATATCAAATTCAAAACTCCTGACCTATTTAGCCATTTTATAAAGAATTTGTGTCCTCAGAAAAGGTGACATTATAACTCATACCGGTTCTTCCAGTGGCCTTCTTCAACTTCAAGCACTGTTCTAATCTTTTTCGTTTTTATTTCGTACAGCTAGTTCTCACCCCAATCTCAGTCTCAGTCAAACCCTGAATCATTCATTCCATTGTTTGTTCTGGAGCGACAAAGAGAGAAAATAGTTATACATGATTGAGATGCAGATTATAATGCTTGAATTTGTGTATGTCAAAGCTATTATATTCAGAAAAAAGAAAAAAGTTACAATTGAAATTAGGAATGGGAGATACAGAGAGAAAGAGAAACAAGTTAATGAATATGGTTCTCCACAGATTTATTTTTTCACTCCCATGAAAGACATTATTCCTAACACCAGTGACCTTGCAAAAATAATTTTTTATAACTAAGAAGGACATGAAGAACAAAATGTTTCCTATTATAAAATTATCTAACAAATAATCCTGTGTGATATTTCTGCAATTCCTTGTTCTACCGAACAAAGCATGCTAAATTATTCTACTGGTCTTTGCAATGTGTGAAAATAAACAGGCAAGAAATATTGAATAATTCATTTAAGTGATATTTGATAAACACAGAGGAAGAGCTTATGTTAAAAATGTCTTTGTGTTTATGTAGCAAAGATGTAGCCTTATGACTGGCTTGTATTTTGAGAAATTCACATTGCTAGTGTCAAAAAAGTATTTTCCCTGTTCTGCCATTCAGTGCCCTAGCACACTGTGTTTGAAAGCAAATGTAGTAGATCCATACAAATAGAAGCAAGGACAATCAGGGATAATTTAGAAGAGTCATCAGAGATCATTTATGTTATTTATTTAAAATAAGTGGGTGATATATATTCACCAGGTACAGAAAACCAGTACATTAAAGCCAACAGTTTGAGTCATTCAGAGCCTAATAGTGTTCTCTGATTCTGCAAATAACTACAAAAAGGCATGTAATTTCCTTTGTTTGATTGCTTTTTTTTGTGTTTGTTTTTTTGGTTGTTTTTAAAGTCAAGCAGAGGAAGCATATTTTATGACTTTGTAGAAATATTTTAGCTAATTGTATCTCATAGGGAAGATTTTTCTAACTTTATAATTTAAATACAAAGATAACATTGGAAAGCATCATTAGCATTCTTCCTAAACTTGAAAAAAAAAACTAAAAAGCAACCCACAACCAAACAGCAGAGTAAATTAGAACCTTGCTGCTCTGCAGGGGAAAACTGAAATGTCCTTTGTGCACTGTGTTTCCACTACAATCAAATGCAAAGTTACCATTCTCAGTTTTACCATTAGAATATTCAGCAGTGACTAGAAGGGAAAAATGAACTATGCAATGAAAGAAAATAAAACTTTAACTGCACACTATTTACTAAAAGCATATTGAAAACAGAACTAAAGATGGCTAGCAATGAAAGAACGTGGGGAACCTACAGAATTGTTCATTGGCAATATGAGTGTCCAGTACACCTCAGTTTTTCCTGTTGCTTCATCTATAGATGCACACATTTTAGAAGTGTTTTTTCACATTATGTGTTAATTATGTATTATTAGAGATCATGTGAGGATGTCTTCCAAAGTGTTCATTTCCCAGGAGTGTTGCTAATAATTAATAAAAAAATTAAAATTTACATGGTAATAAAAACTAAACTGGAAAATAAATATGCAATAAATGAGAACTATTATACTCAACATTTATTAGATTGTATGCATACTAAATCAGAATTTCTTTATTAATGTAGCTCAAGCTGGTAGCAGAATATATTTGAATTTATGTTTAGCTTCACATAGATTTTTTTGGAATTTAAACAATAGAAGTAGCTTTGAAAGAACGGAAGTGAAAGAGACATTGTTATCTAATAAATATGGGAACAATGCAAGAGCTACTTAGAAAGAATATTTAACATAAAAGGAGTGCAGTCATGCCATAGTGTATGGGCAGAAAAAACATTCCTGGCTCTAAACAAAAGAGTTTATTAGTTAATTAGATGCTCAATTTGCTATAATCATTGTCTACTGACTCCTGAAGCGGCACCAGCATTTGGAAAGTGACCTGAGCTGACTCATTTTATGACAAGAAATGGAGAGATGGAATTTTCTGGCACACTGAAGTTATTTAAATGCCAACATGGATGCACATTCACTCAGTTTGCCTGGTCATAATTAAGAATGTTATCTCCACCCATCAAAAAAAAAAAAAAAAGTGAGCAAGATTGACTTTTTTTCATGCTGCTCTTTGTTTCCAGGGTGTACAATTCCTTCACCTGATTTCTCTTGACATACACAGCCTTACAGTATTCTGTGTATGACCTGTCTGCCTGTAAGAGGAGTTGAACTCATGATGGCTAGCACCATCATTACACCAGCACGTAATTTTGCAAGTGCAGATTTCCCCAGTGTACTGGCTACGAACCTAGGTAGTTTCAACGTGAATAGTATTAACCATAGCATAAAGTGAGACCACTTATGATGTGAATTAGGGACAAAAAGATGTTCAGGGTAAAGTATTCTGACAAGAAATCAGTTTTTAAACAGCATCTGATGGTAAGTACAATTAATCCATCAACCTATCTTAGGCCTGGACCTGGATGGCTTCCTTAGCAATCAAAAATAAATTTTTCAGGTTGTCTTTACCTACTTAGAGAACACTGAAGAACTCTAATCTGAAAAAAGTGAAAGCAGACATAATTCATGGCAAGGAATTAAAAAATGGCATTTCCTGGCACACTGTAGTTATTTAAAATACATTTTGACACAGTGTTAGCATTGTAAATAGCTGTACTTTTATACAGATGCTGAATATCCAACTACAGCTAATTCCTCAAAATACATCTCCCTTCCTCTTCCTGTAGCATCACCTGTATCTCATCTGGGTTGAAAATTCCTGAATTTCTGTTCTTTATCTTTTCCAGGTGGCAAGAAAGCTTAAAGGAGAGAACTTTCGCCATTTACTGATTTCAGTCTACATTAACATTCAAAACTCTGTAATGTGAGTACAAAAAACCCAATTAATCAGTTAGGAGCCTTTGCAATAATAATAACAATAATAATAACAACAGCAATGATAATAATTTCAGTTTGGCCAAATTTGAATCAGAATCCATGATGTAAATGTAACAGGGGTTGTTTCTTACTGAGCTAGTCTTATTCCTGGAGTGGTGAACACCAACACTGTGTTCTGGGAGACACCACAGACAGAAAGACCTCTGAAGAAAATTATTGTCCCCGAAAGAAAAAAGCTCTGACCTCTTCTGCATCCTTGGAAAAGAAGATATTGCAGGCATAAAAATGAGGACATTTATGGAAGAGGAAACACGCCAATAAGCTCATAGGTGGAGTAGCTGTGATATGTCAGCTTTAAAGTCCTTAGGTGGCAGTGGCAAAAGGAATTGCTTTCACCTTCTGGTGTGAACATTTGTATGCTAAGTCTGCTTTCTAGGTCTTCTTATAGGAGTTAAGTGAGTCAAAATTCTTGGGTCAAATCCAAGTTAAGCACTTAAGTGCTGTGCAAGCTTTAGAGATAACCTTACACTGATTATGTTACTAACAAATATAGGGCTTTCTACTGGGTTTCTAGACCTGATGTTCAGATACAGGATTAAAGCTGTCTCTGACTAGAAATTGTAAAAGTAATGAGGGAATGGTATGCTGGATGATGTCTTACATAATGAGTATTATTACCAAACTAAAAGTAAAATGAATAAATTTTTCAATATCAATCTCATGGGTAATAAGTTGACATTATTTGTTGAGAGCTGCCTATTTCTTTTTCTATTTCATTTGTTTTTCTTGGCAATAATACATTTCTTTGCTGCTCTGTTATCCTAACTACTTCATATGGAATCTGTTATGGGTGACTTAGCCTGTAATGCTCCCACACAAATTCAGGTTGTCAGTTCCTTTTTGCTTCAGTAGAAGCTAAGACTTTTTCTATCATAGACTGATCACAAAATATATAATTTCTGCCTGATTTACACTTTTTTTGGTCAGCTTCTAGTTATAAACAGATTTTAAAATTATATTATTTATTCATAAGTATTAACTCACAAACAGTATTTTAAATTCTTCAGTATGCTTCCATATATTAGAACAGTAATATTAGTTGTACTTCAGTTGCATGGGATTTTCCAGGAGCTGACCTTTGCAATATAAGTTAATTAGGCCAGTCAGTGTTCCTCTGCTCTTCTGAGAGAGGTGGAATTAGAAAATATCTTGTTATAACTATTTGAAAAAGGTGGAAACCTGAAGAATTTGTGTTTTAAATTCTCCCAGTTAATCTCTTGGACAAGAGATTTCTACATGATTAAGTTACACATGCAGTTTTAAAAATTTATTGTCAGTTCCTCTCTGAAAAATTTGATTTTCTCTGATGACTGTTTGCTAGGAAGAAGCCCATCACAGACATGGAAGACAAAGCCCCAGGATGTTTCAGAGCTCGTTAATACCTACTGGAATTTTTAGATTTCGAGCCATTTTAAATGGAACCACTTCTGTGGGTACTTATGGTCTCTCACGTATCAGGGAGACAAATTCTAGATTTTAAGGCTTTGTCCTGTACCACTACATGATCAGCTTTTAGGAATTTCCATAGAGATAATTTTGACTATATGGACACAGAACTGATGTGTTAGCTGTTACTTTTGAGAATTGGTCAGAGGAGAAAACTGCTTGACTTAGGACCTTTTGTAACAATATGCATTAAAAGGGTTTTTTTCAACAAGTATTTTTAATTGTTTGCAGCTAGCTGAAACAAAATCAGACAACACAGCAACACACACAAGCTTGAAGCTAATCACTACAGAATTTCCATTTTACAGGTCGACCAATTTGCTTTACTTCACTTACCATTTTATAAATGGAGAAGACATTTAGTAAATAAGAACAATGGAACTGGAATAGAAGAAATCAAGAGCTAAAGTCCATATGTCTAAAATAGTTTTTGGCACATTGGTTTCTATTTGTATGAAGAATACTTCCATTCTAAAATACACTAATTTAAAGGAGGGAGTTTGCAAATAAAATTAATCTAAACCAACAAGCTTTTCACAAAACAGCAGTAAAAGATAGTCTAACTGGGTTTTTCCCTCTTTTGTCCTTTATAGACAAGGCAGAGAAATTTTATTTCAAACATATAGACTAATTTGGTAATTTCATTTAACTCTCAGTAATCAATTTTCTCTAAAACCAAGAAGAATTTCTATCCAAAAGTTATATCTAGTTTTCTATCTAAATAGACAGACATGAAACACTTCTTGGTAAAATTTTTATCAGAACTCCCCACAGAAGTTGAAAAACACTGATGAATCATTCCTCTTAAGAATCAGAATTCAACTAGTGTGCTATATTTATCAGAAAGGAAATTGAATTTTCTTTTTAAAGAGGCATTTTTCAATTCACATTTCCCCTTTTTTTCTAGCACTCCCTCTATTTTATTATTTTGGTTGGGTGATTCAACTCACTAGCAATGAAGATGACAGTTCTCAATGTTCTCAAGCCAGCTCAGAGTAGATAGGTAAGCTTTTGCAAATTTCTGATTCACAGAAGTTCCACTGTTTTGTTCATTAACTAATGCTCAGAGCGGAAGTTAAGCACACTTTCCAGAAAAGCTCCTCATGTTGATTTTTTAACTACTCTTTGTACAGAGTTCGTCACAGGCCTTGGTTACAAGTCTCAGTAAATAACACCCATCCCTTCAGATTGGCACATTAGTTTGATCTCAGTGTTGTGGCAAAAAATTTAGTATCATTATATTTAAGTTCACTTCCAGATATTTGATATAATTACTTTCTGTTTTCTAGACAGAATTATCTTTTTTCTGATTTGAAATGCTTCAAGATTGATAAAAATACTCCTTAATCCTCTGTTTGATAAACTAAATTGATTGAGGTCCTTAAATCTCTACCTGTAAGGTACAGTTTCCATCTCTTTAATGGTGCCTGAGCTCTTCTCCAAACCTAGGTTAGTTTCTCAAGATCCCTCTTAAAACACGGACACCCAAATTGCAAAACATGTTTCAGTAATGTTCACATAAGTAGCATAATAGTTACATCCTGAAGGACAACATTGCATCAAGTTTTCTCATTGGAATTAAAATTAGCTATCACCATGATCATAATACCTTACTTAGAGTCACTGCTCCCTGGGGTAGTGTCTCCTGTCATGTATGATTGTCTGCACCTTTGCTTTAGATGTAAAACCATCTGTCCCCTATTGAAGAACACAGTGGTTTACTCTGCCTGTGAAACTGTTACCCATATTGCTTTGTATTAGTCATCCGTCCTTGTCATGGTTTCCTCCTCCTTCCCTGGTGATTTTCTGTGTTTGCTTTCATGTCATTGACAGACACATTAAATGGCATAGCTCAAAAGTTGATTTGGAGAGGTAATGTCATAAGTGGTTCAGAAAGTTCATTTTTTCTTCCAACTTGTTTTTGAATTGTTAGTTGCAAGCAAACTGCCTGTTGAGAAGTACAAACCCTCCTCACCTTTTCTAGTTTCACAGTTACTCAGTTTGACTGTGATCGGGTAAAATTAGACTTAAATTGAATCAGTGTATATTGTGTAATTTACCCTTTGGCTTGAAATTTTTTCTGCTTGATGGTACTTTTCCGTACATTACTGTAAGTTCTATTATATATTTAACTATTAACACCTGTTAAATGATAGACTTTTTATTTTAGGAGGCAGCTATAAATACCATGCCAAAAGTAGCAGCAATATACAATCTCCATTTTAAAACATCATATTATTGCAAACACGTGTGATTAGATTACTCACTTTAAAAAAAATAATCAAAGCTATTTGTGCATTTAAAACTAAGCATGTACTTAATTACTCACCAGCTTCCCTTTTAAAATATTGCATCATTCTGATTTTTTCTGCTTCTCTGAAGATACCATAAAAACCTTGCTCACACAGAGCTCTGGCCAGCAGCCTTGGGATATGCCCAGGTTAGAGAGTCCCTGCAGAAATAGTCACATATCCTTTGAATACTCCTTTCTCAGAACGGCAGATCCTCTTTCCTATCTCCTGCTGCCTCAGATGCCAGTTGGTGCTGCTGGCTCTGGTGAAGGCAGCAGCAGGAGCAGCTGCAGCAACGGGGCAAGGCTGCCTGCCTGTCTGAAATTTGTACCTTGACTTAAATTTTCATAAAATCTACCTTGTTTCTGTGGGGTAGATACACATTTGTCATGTAAACCTGAAAGCATGTGTCTTTCCATGGAGAACTATTCCTTAATTTTGCAATAGGGAATATAATTAAAAGTAGAAGGAACTAATTTAAAATAGTCTAATGATTATGTTTTCCAGATAAAAATTTGAGATGTTCCTGATGAGAATCCATGTAAATGTGGTTAAAAGCCATATTTCATCAAGCATCCACCTTCTGTGGAAATTATGCTGCCCAGTCCATTCCTTAAATGGCTTAACAAAACTGGCAGCTGATTTTAGTCAGTATTACCTCTGGCAGGTGAGTTCTGGTGATGAGCAATAAAACTATTGCTTCCTTTGGGAACCATAGATAATCCTATTGACAATGGTCCTTCAAACAGTGAAGTTTTTCCTTGCTATTTTCAATTTTGTATATAATCAATCTCCATATACTCTGGATCTCTAATACTTAAGTTTAGGAGTTTTTCAGCCAGGATTTTGGTTCTGGTCATTTCAATTTTAAGCTAGATTCTGAAAGCATCATACTTCTTAAAATTTCACACATTTTTGTTCACTCATGTCAGACAAATTTGCATGATCTAAGCACAAGCTGCTAGGATTTCTCCAAAGCATTTCCACAGTTCTTCAAAAGGAACCTGAAATCCAGGATCAAATTTGGGATTTCTTCTGTGGGGAACAAAACCTTGGGACATCAGTACTACAGTCCCATGGTAGTGCATAGGAATTGCACAGGTTCTCCAACTGCTTTGGGACAAAAATCATAAGGTTTTTATACCTGACCAGAGACAATTACAAATTCCTTTAGATTACATCAGTAGAGCTAGTATTTTCTTCTGTTTTGTGTGCCAATCCTGTCTCAATACTCCAAGTATTACTGAAACATTAAACCATGCAGCTGACTCAAATTCTGCACAAGTGCCTTATCCAAATTGCTATGGCTGTTATCTTAAAGTGCATCGCCTGAACACTGTAAATAGCAAACTTTGTTTATTGGGCAGTAATTCCTTTTCTGGCTTGAACACTTTTCTAATGGGAAAATTAACTATAATAGGAATTTTTGCTCAAGAGTGAAGTTTAAGACTATTGAATTTTCTGAAGCAAAATATCTACAAAAGAGCTGAGTGCTATCTTTTTGTTGGAGATGAAAGATGTACCTAACAATCTGCATTCTTTCTATTTTCCAACAAAGGAAATGTGCTTAAATTCATCTGCAGTTTTCTTCATATTATCCAAGACAGTTCTGATAAGTGTTAGGGTCAGGAAAAGAATTGGAATTCACCTGTAAAATAGCTTTGAAGCTTGGAATGGCCATCCCTTAATCTCTGCAGTGATCCATTCCTCTCCATATTCTTAGTAATACTTGTCATTTACAAGCCACAACATTCTTTTTTCTTCTTAAATGTGGTATTGCAAAGCTCTGGCTAAGATTAGATGCTCTGAATGACCAAGCAAATTAGTGGAGACTCAGTGTACAAAGTTAAATCATGTATTTGTTTGGGAAATTAATCTTAGAACCATCACCTGAGAATTGAAAATCCTTGAGTTGCAGGTACCTTCAAAGTAAAGTGGTGTATTAAATGGTAAAAAAAAAAAATAGGCAAAACAGATATGGAAAATGGAAACCTGTGAACACATTTGTCTTGGTAGTTATATTTTAGAAAGGATAGAGTGAAATGTTAAAAATTCACTGTACTAGGCTTAATCAGATAATTTTAAAATAGCATCACTTTGTTAGATTTAAAATTCTTGATAAAATACAGACATTAAAAATAATTAGACATGTTAAATATGTGATATTTTGTTCAGCTTTGTAATACCTTTTAAAATATATTTGGAAGTTGTAATTAGATAATAATTAAGATTTCTTTCAAGCCAAATTATTCTTTGACTCTATGTTTGCATTTTGTGGGGGTTTTGTGTGTTGGTTGGGGTTTTTTTTATATTGAATACAAGAAAAATATCCTCTCTGCATAATCCAAGTCATAGCATTATAAAAGAGCAAGAATATCTTCCCTGTACAGTAAATCCTGTAGTCATTAACATAGCTGGTGACTCATGCAGTGTATTTTCTAAACAGGAAGTGAGCTGGGAAGCAAGGGCAGAGACAGAAATGCTACCACTTAAAGCTCTATTGCTTCCATTCATTTTCACGCAGAATATTTGTTGTTCTCTCACCTCAGGCAAAACATTTCCCCCGGAAAAATCCAACACCCTTTCTCTTTCATCTCTGTTTAGGAAAGCCCTGGCTAGGTGGTGGTAAATATTTGTAAGCTGGAAGCCATCTAAGAAATCAAATGCCAAAATCCTCAAGCCATGTGGTTCACCTTGGTAAGGGCAGCTTGTGACAAAGTTTTGTGAAAAGATGACAGCATGCATCTTCTTGACACTTTATTCCTAGAACTTCAGAAGAGAATCTGAACTTAGTGGAGGCTGAAAAGAAGAGTTTCAGGATCATGCTCACTTAAATGAGCAACAAATGAGAGATGGGTCATGACAGAATGACGATTTGTGCATTCCTCTATGTAGAATGACAGGGATTCCAGTGATGTGAAGGAAAAGTGCAAAAGCTAAGGGCATCCAAAGTGAGTTTAGAAGAGATGAAATTGATGGGATTCTGTCAGTGATCTCTTGGAATTTAGGGCCATGTGTCAATAGGTGGAAATAGGAGTAGTTTTAGAAAAGGATACATAGATTAAATTATACAATACAGGTTGATGGAAAGAGTGCAGGACACAAGAGAAGGAGCAGAGGTAGAAGTGAAGAAGGTTCATAGCCAACAGGAGATTGTGCTAAAACATTAACAAATAAATTAAAGGCTCAGAAATAAGTATTTTCTCAGTATTACCTTTTCTAATTAAAATATCCTTGCAAGAGGATGCTTTGCAATAGTCAGTGAAGCCTTCTGGGTTAAGACCTCCATTATGAAAGTGTTTTACACTTTGACCCAACAAACTGCATCACCTAGGTACTTTATATGCCCTCCTTTAAAAGCTCATAAATATTTGGAAAAAGCTGATGCCTGACTGGGTAACTTAAAAACATAAAATTTGTGTAAGTGAAGATGGATTTTGGTGGCATTTAGCTGAATATAAGGAGTAGGTGCAGACTGATAGATTAGACATACAAGCCCATCTGAGCAGGTCTCTCTAGTATCCTTGAAAGCCTAAAAGCTTGCCAACAAGGGGTGAGTGGGGACTGCAGAAGAGAAGTAGTTGTCTTGACCCATATCAAATATTGGTCTGCTGATTAACAATAAAGGTAATTTTAGTTGAAAAGAAAAGATAAAAAATCAATTTATATTTTGTTAAATACATGTAAATAACTGACAATAGCATCTACAAAGTCTCAAGGAAATTAAAATCTAAGAACAACATTTCATAAAGGACCTCCTGATTAGAAAAGGCAAGGGCAAGAAGACCTTCAATTTAACATATGGAAAGAAAGGTGTTAACATGTTTAATTAGTTAACTTCAGCAGATTTCATTCTGAGTCAATCTAATTAAGATGGTGAAAGATGAGTGTTTTGAAAAAACATTGCTACTGAGTCAGGGGAAGTTCAGGTTGGATATCAGAAAAAAATTATTTGCCCAGAGGGTGGTCGGGCACTGGAACAGGCACCCCAGAGAAGTGGTCACAGCACCAAGCCGTCTGAGTCCAAGAAGCATTTGGACAATGCTCTCGGGCACATGGTGCCACTCTTGGGGTGTCCTGTGCAGTTCTAGGAGTTGGACTTGAAGGTCCTGGTGGGTCCCTTCCAACTCAGCATATTCTATCATTCTAGTTGAGAAAAAATATTTCTTTTAAAAATATGCATAAGGAAATAGTTTTATTTCAGTTCACCATGAGTGATCACAGTAGAATGACTGTGCTCAACAACATTAAAAAGTCACACTCCAAAGTAAGACTTAAAGAAGTCTCTAATTTTATGGTGTAAACGTGCACTGAAAACTTTAGAGAACTACAATGTGAAAAATTCCAATGTTTGGCAAACCGGAAAAGTTTGATTGACACAATAAAGCTAATGTGCAACATGAAAAATTAGAAAATTTCTGATATTAGATTTTGACAAAAGAATTACTGCAATATGCCATAAAACCTAGACAAATTCCAAAATATCATTTTGTAGTTTGCCAGACATAAAAGTACTTTAACTTAGGCTCACGTTTATTTTGAGACATTTTTAAACAGCAATTATTTTAGAAGAAGTTGCTAGAAATGCCTTATTTCTGGACATGAAGAAATACTAATTGATAGAGAGTTACTGTTTCTCTGATTTGGCTAAACATTATATATATATATATAGCTTTCTACCTGTGCTTTTCTTCTAAATTAGTTTTGTTTCAGCATTCTTGCAATCTTATTGAAGTTAGAAGTTGTGCGGAGTAATCCCACTGCTATTGTACTTAGTTTTTGAACAAAAGTGATTTAATTTTATCTCCAGGTGTCTTTAATTCTCTTTTTTTTTTGCGTGTGTGAATGGTTGCTTTAGTCTTAGACAGGGCAATAATGTATTTGATCTTTTGAAGAAATCAGCCCTGTGACTTATCTTACCTCTCTATGTTGCATGACCCAAATCCTTCATAATACTGTTTTGATCAGGGTGTGTTAAACTTTCTATTAAAGGAAACCAGGGTCTTCAACACACTTGATCATGTTAATGTGAGAAACTGAAACAGATGGAAAACAAGTTTAATGCACGTGAAATACAGTTCAATCATCTTTGTTAGGAATTATGAATTAAATGTGGCAAATTTATACAACTCCTGTAGA
The DNA here is from genome assembly GCA_013400975.1 of Atrichornis clamosus. Classification (NCBI taxonomy): domain Eukaryota; kingdom Metazoa; phylum Chordata; class Aves; order Passeriformes; family Menuridae; genus Atrichornis; species Atrichornis clamosus. Next base: position 67,009 of record WBMZ01007682.1, read on the forward strand.
TAAGAACAAACCCAATTTTTTGTTGGCTTCTGTTTCTTGAGAGACTTTTCTACTAAAGACTGCATATATTTGTGTGAGCTATTAAATGGCAGAGAAACCCTCCATATTCAGCTAAGCTTTTTCTAGAGACAACAGCTTTGTACTGCCACCCAATAAATTTCACACTTTGCTATTGTCTGCTTCTAGTCTTTCACAGTAAGCCTAAGGATGAACGCAAAACTAGTTGAAAGTGATTTGGAGTATGCTTATAGCTCATAACTATTTTTCACTGAAGAGAAGCTTTCTTCCAGACATCCTTATGAGTAAAATAGATTCCTAAAAAGAATTGTTGTTAGAAAAGACCCTCCTTGCCCATTTGCTTAGAGGGAATGATGTATGGAAAAGGGGTGTTGAACAATAAGTCTTTTCAGAAGTCTGTTATTCCACCAAAGATTGTTGAAGCTTTACCTGTACTTCAGAAGTGTAATTTCTTATTTTGCAAATTAAATAAAAACAAATCAGTGACTATGGGATGGTGTAGGTTTATCATATATGAAGGATGGTACAAGTGGTAGCTCTTCCCTTTCAAACAAGATGTGATAGTCATTAAAAACACACTTTGGTGTTATTCATCATGGGGACAATTTTCCTGTGCTTAAAACTTTAAAATCAAATTCCACAAAGGTATGAGAGAAGGTTATCCTATCTAAAGTGTAAGCTTGACTCATCATGGATGGCAGAAGTAAGTGTAATGAAAGCAATTTAAGTGTCTGCTAAGGTGTTAGACTGTAAATTTAATTATGATAGGTGCTAATCCACAGAGCATCCATTTTATTGATTTTTCTTTCAAGTAGCAGGTTGTCAGCTGGTAATCACTGTGGAAACTTTGCAGGGTATTAATCACAAGTAAGCTGCTAGTTCAGCTCTTAGCCTGCTACAAGTCTTCTGTGCTCTTTCTCCTTAGATGCATCTTCCAACAGTTAATCTCATCATTGCTCAAAGCAGTCACAGACCCAGAAGAATGAAGAAAGCCCTGAGAGGTCTCTTTGCACAGGTAGGGAATCTCCAAACATGGCAGGCAGCTGTGAGCTACTTGATGTAGTCTGGAATTGCAGCCTGAAGCAGGAATACTGCTTTGCTTCACTCCACAGCTCCAAAGTACCCAGGGATTTACTTACAGAGAAATTAATTGGGGTGCATAATTACTTGTAATGTTTTCATGAAATGATAGCTGTTCTTGCAGCAGTCCAAATCCTTCATGTTCAATGGTTATGTGATGAAATACATGACTACAGTGTGTTTGTGTGACCTTAAAAACTCATTTTGAAGCAAATAATTAAAAACAACATTTAAAGTCTCATATTTGGGAGCTTAAATTTTCCTTCCTGAATACCTGAATGTGGCCAGCACACATCACAGAACTGGGTTTCTGGAAGCGCACAGGGCAAGTGCTTTTGGTCAGCTGGGTTTCTTGGCACAGAAAGCCACAAAAGAAGGCTCCAGTTGTCCTTGGCTGGAAAGACATTCTGTTTCATCCTGGTGGATGATATTTCAGCCTTAATTATCTTTGCCACTTCTGGGGGAGGGGGCAAAGGTCATCAATCCTTAGGACACTATCCGCACCAATTCATCAGCATATGTCACTGTTCCCACTTTCACCTCAGATGAAAGGTGTGCCCTTTCTGCCAAGATTTCTCAAACATTATAATATACATATTGAAAGGAAAAGAAAAAATAATCCCCTACTAAAAACACCCTATTGTTCATACAGGTTCTTTTTTCCCCTGGAAAACGGATGAAAGAGACCATGAGGCACGTGTGACATCTTACTGTGTAACTTAATGCGCTACTGGCAGCCACTTGGATGCTGTGGTGATAAGGGTGGCAAAAGAGCCTATATAGAAGAGATTAGCCAGGGATTTGGGAGAAAGGAAGCCAAGTGGCAGTCAGACTAGCTGAAGAAAATAGAGGGAGCACAGAGAGGATTGTACAAGAAGCACCTGCCTGCTTTGAGTATATATTTATCTCCCTTTAACTATGTTCCATGAGTGAGACAGCACTGGTAGCTGCAAATTCAAACACCTTCAGAATCCTTAGATATCAGCTTGGCCCAGTGATCCAATTGCAATAGTTATCTGTCATTGTTCAAGAGCCTCTGAAAGCTGCTGTTGTATTGCTAAAACACCTCATGCTATTATAGAAAAGCAAAATTGTATCTACTACTTGAAATTGCTGGATGAGATTTTTTAAGACTACCTCTGAGATACAAGAGTTCTTCCCCTCCTCTCCCACCAGCTCCTTATTACCTTTTCTATTATCTTTTTTTCTTTTTTCTTTTTTGACCCCCCAAAAATCGTGAGTCTTGATTGCACTCTGTAGGACATTGTCTTCAATTATACATAAACACTGAACAATAAAAAGAGGACAATAAAAAAAAATTGTTGCCAGCTGTAATACTGTGCAGAACTTTATTTTAATATGATAAAGTCAAGTAATTGCCCTTTGGCTTCTATTTAATTAGAAAGTTAGTACTAAATGCTGCACCTTAAGAACACTGAGTTAGGATTTTCTTGTTTATAGCCTGAAAGTTTTCCCTGGGTATTGTCTGTTAGATGAAAGTCAAAAAAGAAAACCAAAAATAAATAAATGAAGCAGCAAGATTTTGGTTTTTAAAAAGAAAGAGTAACTTGTAGTACCACAATATATGAACAGCTGAGCCTTGGTCTCAGATCTGATTAGTTTTACATCAGCTTGTTAAGTAATGGTTAGTTAATATTTTTCTACAATTTTTCATCCAGTGATCTTTATTTGATTTATAGGACACTAATTTTAATCCAGCTACAAATGGACCCCATTGTCTCTATTGACACTGACCATAGCTAAAAAACAAATGTACTTTTTACCATCTTATGTTGCAGGCTGCAACATGGGACTGCTTTTGCTAAAAGCAGTCAGAGAACCAAGACATGCTGTGTCTACTGTACCTTTAATTTCAATAAGTATCTACATATACATAAAATTTCATGCAAGACAAACATTTTTGATTCATAATTTAGCACAGAAGTCTGTTCGATCAAAAGATAAAAAAATAAATTGAAATATTCTATGGAGATGGTTCATAGATTTCTGATGAAACTTAGGAGTCTAAGTCAACAGACATTTCTGAGGTCTCACTTGTCAGTGAAGGTGCCGCAGTGAACACCACAACATCTCTACATTCTATAGTTGACATGATTGGAAGATAAAGCATAATAAACTTCTATTACTAGAAATCTGATACTGTCAGAATCTCAGCTAATAACTCAATCCCTAAAAAATCCCCATAAACTAAAAAGGTGGATGCCCCATCCCTGGCAGTGTTCAAGGCCAGGTTGGATGGGACTCTGAGCAACCTGGTTTAGTGAAAGGTGTCCCTGTCCATGGCAGCAGGGTTGGATCTAGCTGTCTTTAAGGTCCCTTCCAACCCAACCCATCCTATGATTCTATGAAAAACTAACATGGTGAATGTGCTCCTTGCCTTGGGAAAACAAAACGAAGAATACTCAAAGGCTTGAAAAAAACCCCAAACTATAGGGCCTTCATAAAGATGGAAGGGCTTTTGAGAGGTTACTAATTTCATCTCCAGTCCCTGAGTAAGTATTAGCCATCTCCAATTCCCTCATTACCTTCTCTCACAAACCTGCTGTGGTGGAGACCCTGCAGGCTTACTGCACAGTCTCTGTCACTTCTTCATTTAGCAAGTGAAAAGTTTTCCTCCCATTTAACATGGATCTTTCTTGCTGCAGCTTAAAACTTTTACATGTGGTCTCTACCCATTTTGGACATGAATAATAGATTATTCCCTTTTTGCAACAGCTTTTTCATACTGGAAGCCTGCTGTTACATTTCCCTCAGATTCTTCTTCTGTGCACTAAAACAGCTAAAAAAATCAAAACAGCTTTTCTCATACATAAAGCCTTCTATATCTCTAGTGAAAGGATTTTTGTTTTTCTTAGTGTACTTTAATGGCTCTACATCTTCCTGAGGTTCTCCTTGAAACATCAAATGGGCTTAGGTCTCGCCAGTGAGAAATATCACTAAAGAACTTTTCCACTAGTCTGTCTAACATATTTGAGTAGAATTATCTACTGCATACCTGCATGGCATAAAAGGGTTAATTTGGCTTGTGATCCACAGCAATTCCCAGTCTTTCCTCAGAGCAACTACCTACCCAGTTGTTTCACATCTTTTCTTGTGAACCTGAATACTCCTACCTCTTTCACTGAGCTTTTATTTCAATATCAATGGTTTTCATTCAAACCTTATATCATTATATATACTACGTATATAACCGTGTTAAGGTATATGTATATGTATATGTATGTTCCCTTCTCTCAAGATATATAACCAAATATCATTATGAATTATAAAAATTTCCAAATATAAGTTGTTGGTAAATGTAATGCTTTTCATTTCTTTCCTTACATGATTAGTAAAGCCACTGAACATAAAAGACCTCACCTGTGAAATGTGTCTGCTGAGTTCGGCTACATGCTTCCTTCCAGTTTGACAGTGAACCCACCAGTATCTATTCTACAGGTACCGTTACCCAATCAGTCTTTCACTGCAAATCGTATTTCTTTACCTTCATAGAATCTTAAAATGGTTTG
>WBMZ01007683.1:0-172814 GCA_013400975.1 Atrichornis clamosus
TCTAGCAAAACCACGACATGTATGTACATTTTTGTGTAAGGAAATGGGAGGAGGAAGAAGACAGTAATATCAATTTTCAGCAAGATACTTCAACTGCCATAAAAAAGTGGAGAAAACAGCACTTAATTTAACAGAAATTCAGAGAAGAAAAGATAATTTTCTAATTATTTTACATCAATCATTATGTATGGACACATCTACACTAATGACACAGAGAGTGGGGAATGTGTTTTGGGTATGACTTTGTCTTCAGTCTGTATTTGGAGCCCTGCTGTACATATTTCTGAGACCACTGAGCATTTTGAAGCATTAGTTTTCTTCCAGCATTGTCATGTAGTGTGTGGCACTTGCAGTGCAGATGCAAGGCCTTCCATCAGTTTTCTCTCTGTACCTATGTGGCGTATGCTGAAGAGTGGCAGGCGATGCAAACTTTGTTGCTCATTGAGATGTAACGTAGAGAGGCACAACAAATTGCACTGTCATCTTTCCCTTTTAATGCTGCTTCAGGTATACTCCACCTAATATAGACACACACAATGGGACTGCCATGACTATTTGACTGCAATGATATAATAATATATTGCAGTTTTGATTAAAGAGATTCAACATTTTGTCTAGTACGTACCAGGTAATTTGTTTTGCTTGTTTTAGCTTTGCTCTTGCATTGATTTATGATTTGATTTGTTAACTGAAAAAAATAGTATGTGTATCTATCATAGAAGAGAGCTCTAATTACAGAAGAAATCTGTCACATCTATGAACTTTTTTGGCCTCAGAAATGTATGATGAATGCACCAAATGCTCACAATTGTGTTTGTATCATGAAGAAAGATATTTAAAATACATTTTAACAGATCCCTGTTGATTGCATACTGGACAAGTCTACTACTTAAGTGAATGTACTCTCCTTAAAGTTAGCAAAACTTGATTTTTATATGAATTTGAATAGCTGTTGAATGTAGGAACTTTGAGGTACTCAATGAACTTAAATGAAAGGTAGAGAGATTGATTAAAATAGACAGATAGATAGATAGATAGATGAATAGATATGTGCATTACCAGTGCTTTTATGGAATGTTTTAACCAGTTTAGTGTTTTTGCTGTTTAGTGAAGCTTTGTATATAATTGAACAAAGAGATTTGTATATAATTGGGTTGGTGATGATGAAGAATTTTACTGAGGTGTAAATATATTTCTTCTGCAAACAAAACAGGATGTTTTACTTGCTTGTCCCAGATGGCTTCCTGTAAGAAGATCATATTTAGATTGAGGAGCAGACATTATTATTTAGAGAACATTTAGTAGTCTTTTATGGATTATGTTCATAGAATAAAAGATGCTTTATAGAGATGCTTGACATTGCTCTTCTATGTTTGTGTAATTTGGTTTTAACTTTACATATGTGTACATATATGATTCATTAAAATAAGGATGTAGTATTCAGTGATATAAAATAAATATAAATTATTCATAAAGCAACAGTACTGGAAACGCTGAAAAGACCAGCTGATGAATGCCAACCGAACATGTTATGTAACCAACAATAATGGGTTAAATTTTTTTTGTGTGTGGATGACCCAATTCTGCGTGATATTTTAAGTGCTGTTTTGAGGAATGTATTGGGCAGAAGCCTTCACTATTTATCAGTAGATGTGCATGTCTCTTTAGTGCCTCATTTCCTTCACAAACTTATTGATCAAAACAATTCAAAGGAAGCAGGTTCTGCCTTAATTCTCCATTTTCTTTATGCCCATCTTGGAGCATAATAGTTGATACCTGGCATTTTGAAGAATGTAGATGTTCATACAATTGTCATTGTATACTGTATATAGCCCTCCAAATCTAGCTTGCTCACTCCATTTTATTTGGTGGTTGGGTGAGACAGATGAAGGGAAAGAGGAGTTGCTTGTTTGTTTTCTTGTAAAATTCCTATTCTTTGCTTCTTTCAACTCTCTGTACTGCACTATTTATCCCACCATTTAATGGAGAAGAGTTGTGCTCACCACTGATACCTGAGACATCTATATTATTTTTTACTCTGTCTGCAGTAACTCTGGGTGAGAAAAGGAAGAATGTATAAATCACTAAAATTTCTCTATGATTTAAAACCAGCCTGTTTCTGGGCATAGTTCGCTTAGTTCCTTCTTTTTCTTAAGAAATATGAAACAGTATTTTAACTGTCTTCAGTACCAAAACAGTTATTTTTACGGAGTTTGTTTGGACCTAAGGCAAAGAGAAATTTTTTACTCACTAGTAAGATCCGTGGTAGAGGATTAGGTTAGCCAAACCCTACTCACATCCCGGTAAGCAGATATATATTTTTGTATTTTTTGTAGGTGGATACAATGCAGACTACGCAGCACCCTGGCCACATTGAGGAATCATGTAAAATGAATGTATGTGCTCGTAAGTGAATTATATATGAAATGACACTCCAACTCTAAGGGATGTTGGATCACAAAATCCATGAACTCTCTTACTCTCAGTTAAGAAATTGATTCCCAGGGGGCAGGGTTACTGCAGAAATAAGTGGACCTTTAAAGCCAAGCTATTAGGGAAAAAAAGAAAAAAAACCCAAACGTGATAAATCATGTTAAAAACCTCTGAAAACAATAGATTCAGATTATGTTTTGGATGCATTTGGAGAGATATTAAATGAAGTCAAGAATCCAAAACAGGAAAACAAATGGTATATGAGAAAGGTTTTGTAAGCAGAAGTGAAGGAACAGGATCAAATACCATCTAATTTAAGAATATGAATAGGATGAAAAAACTCACCATTTTCTTGTTTGTTCCAACTTTGAAAGGACTGTAATTTGGTTAGATGTTTGGTTGAATTAGTAACTGGGAGATGTGTGTGAACAAGATTGAATTTTCTGTATTTGAATCATTGAAGTATTTGTGGTTTGCCAAAAAAAAGCAAAAAACCAAAAAACCAACTCTGATGATGTGCTAGATAAACAAAGAAAAAAAAATATACCTCAGGACTGAAATTCTGGAAATCCAGAATAGTATTTTAAAATCTTTGTCCTGTTTGAGGACATGAGACGGTGTGGAAAAGGATTTAAGGCAAGCAGTGTTGAATCCTTCAGATTTTGCTGAGACAAATGGCTCTACAGGGAAATTGAGGTAGATACAGAGAAGAAACCAAATCATGCTAAATGACTATCAGGGAAATCAGAAGTAACTTGCGTGTGTACACATACTGCGTGGTCGCTAAAGACAACTGAATTCACCTGGCTAGAGCACTCCAGACTAGAATGATTGTATCAAGGATTGTATGATTGTCAATATCAAAACCACACGTAAGGAAAACCTCTGACTCTGCAGTCACTATTAAACTACATACATCACATAAAAACAAAGACTATAGTGCCAACATCAATTTTATAGATGCATATGCAAATATTTATATTGATTTTATATGTGTATTTGGATATTACACTATATAGTATATCAGCTTATGATTTAGAGAAAGGCTAATTATTTTCTCCTAAATAATTTATTTATTCACATCCTTCATCATAAGAAGCAACAAAAGAGGATATTTGAAGTATTAATAATTTTTCAACAAGTCCTTTTTCTTATGAATAAAGCATAATTTCAGCCCATTGAAGATTCTGATGTAAATTTGGGATAACTGTGTGAGGAAACTACATTACATTTGTACTGAGACTGTATATTGTGACTTGCCTTCATAGTATAGCTTTTCAACTGTGTGAACAACAATGCTGAAAAATACTTTTTCTCTGCTGAGTGTCATACATTTATGTTTGAATTAGCTCACCTTTTGTGTTTATCTCTTCAAAACTGATAGTCTGCTGCTATTTTCCACCTGGACTAATTAGTTCTGAGTGGAGGAATTTATGATACAGTAGGGGCTTTGACCTCTTTATTGTACTGAGATATTATCAAGCTTCAAAGTCAGTAGGCTGCTACTATATTGATTTTGTTTTCTGTGAACAAAATCAATGAGCAAAATTAAAATAAAACAATCAATTCTTTCATTTTTGAATTGATTCAGGTTTTCTACATGTACATTGTTTATTTAACCTTGATTGCTAGTCTGGGACTTCAGTAATTCTGCATAAAACAAACTTATAGAAATTTAAAAAATACTCAGAGAAAGAAAATTACAGTCAAGACACACAGGAATGAGAAGGGAAAAGATGCAAAAGAGATCAAGAAAAGCACAGTTCTCAATTGGAATGCACTGTTTAGGAATATCAGAGATCTATAAAGATTGATACCAACAGCTTTATAAAAAAAATCAGCATAGAGGTTGTTCTTTTTGCATTTTCTATCCTTTTTCTTTAATTCAATAGATGCTTAGAAAAGGCATATGGAATACCTGCAGTCCATGGACCGTATTTTATGAGTTAGAGCATTTGCAAAGCTTACATAAAGATGAGGAAAAAAACAGAAAAAAATCCAAAATATTTGACATGTAACATTTTGCAGAAATAAATGCACTAAGTTTGCTAATATATTTGTGATGTTTCAGCCTTTTTCTGAATATAGACATTATCTTAGAAACAGCGTTTAACCTAGAACATGTAAAGGAAATGTTAAGAACCTCTGGTCAGATTCTTATCTCAAATACAGCAATTTTATTTCAATAAAATTATACTTCAACCATGAGTGAAATCAAAATTGTGTCTTCTGTGTTCCTTGCAATTTCATTGTTCTGTATTTAATTTTCTGGTCAGAAGCAATTATGAAGAAAGAACCCTTAAAAAAAAGTTTGTGCAACTACTGTAATTTGCAGATTTCAGAGAGTTTAGCAGTCAAGCAATTTGTATGGTATAAAAGCACTTTTATGTGGCCTCCTGCTACAACACCAATGAGGAAAGGGCAGCAAAACAGTGGGAGACCAAATGAGGAGGTTTTTTCTTCTGTGACATCAACTTGCAAGACACTGGGAGCTTCAGAATTACAAGTGGTAATAGAGCTTTTATGAATTATTTCTTTCTCCTTTGCCTCCTATGGCTGCTCATTGTTGGGTAGTGTCTTTTTTGTGTCAGAATGAGGAAGTGAGAGATATTTGTGACACGTGACATTCTACTATCTGTTTGCCATTGTCCCGCACGGATGAGAGAAAAAATACATCCATATGCCTCTCATTTTCCTATCTTTTAGGAAGAGATTAGGTCAGAGCTTTTAAAGCCAAATCTGAGGTTTTTTACTCATATAAACAGGCCAAATACACAAGAGATTGCTTGTGTTAGTAAAGACCACTCTTCTTTTAGTATCACTTCATTTTCATTTGTTTTATACAAGAACAGTAAAGAAAAAGATATGTCAGTAGAAAATGATGAGGGTAGTTGTGATACACAATTTTTTAGATAGTTACAAAACAAATTAGGTAAATTATTAGTAGGAATATTATAGGAAGTGGCAACCAATGGTAAAGCAATCTGTGTGGCTCAAGGTCTCTTTTCTCTTCTTAATGGTTTTACTTCTGATGAGTGTGTATTGTTACAATATGTAGAGGCACTCTCAATGATGCCAAAATCTTCACTTGAGATTTCCAAGCTTATAAAAAAACTCTGTCCCTACGTTTTCTGTAAGCTTCATTTAGGCCCGTAAGCACAGAGTTTCAGATTTACCCACTCATCATTTTAAAAGTCTGGTATGACAATACATGCTTTAACCCATTACTCATTTTACTGTTTGAGATTCATTCAATTGACTGAATTTTTCTGAGCTAGTAAAAGATATCTTTGTACTCTCAAATACACTGGCTGTGTTTAAATTTCCAATGTGTACTTAATTATGCATTCTTACAAACTCAATATTATCTCCCTCTTCATTGGGGAAGAAAAAAGCTATTGTGCTTGCAGACATTATATTTGACTTCTGACATTTCATTTAGGGAAAACTACAAAGATGTGAAATGCTATGCCATCTTCTATGCTGTTCTCAATATTTTACAATAATCTACATTAAAAGCGTTTGTGACAAATGTGATGAATGTTTTAAATACTCCTTTCTTACACCATGAACATGCCTACAGTTTCCTTGTTCAACATTAAGCTATTTGTTTTTGTTAGAATGTGTTCCTGAAATATCAAGAAACCACAATCAAATTGCTATTCCTCATCATACCCTGGTATATTACTATTTTAGCAGTGAGTTTTCCTTTGACCTGTAGTTCCTAGAAATTGCTTCTGTCACAGGAAACCAGTTTGTTGCCCTTTATAAGGAAGATATGGCACTAATGAGGAAAAAAAAGGTTTGTTATGTCTCCTGGCAGTTACCATAGAGCCCGCAGTAGTCTTCAGTCATGGAATTCAAGAAAGGCATTAATGTTTCCACATTTAGTTTAAAATTATTTTTCTTCCAAATCAGATTATTTTTCACATTTAAACAGTCTTAGTTTAGCACAGTAACACCATTTTGAATACCAAATACCAACCAGGCCAATTCTCAAAAAAATTCTATTTTTTATTATTTATACATGTAAATACTATATTTATTTATATATTACCTGTGAGAAATATGTCAGAGAGAAATGTTGTGAAGGACTTCAGTAAACCTGATTACACTCTGTAGCCTATCTTATCAGGCTTAATTATCTATTTATGTTACAGTTTTCAGAGTTCCTATTCAGGAAAGCAGGATTTTCAATTGGCTTTTAACACAAAATAACCTTTCTTGAAACTGTGTAACTGTACACAGACAATTGTTGTTTGTGCATAAAAGATATCACACCTTGAATATTGTCCAGAGCCATTAATTTTAGCAAACACCAGCAAAATAATGGTAAATAGACTAATTAACCTCAGAAGCAGTGTGGGCATAGTTCTATATCATAAATGTCCAACTGCTCTTCCTTTTTACTGTTAGAAGAATGACCATTTTCTTCTGCTACCCAGCCCTGTATTGTGAGAATGGTAGAATCATACCATTCTCACAATACACGGCTGAGTAAAGATAACTCTAGCCAGTCTCAGCTTTCACCTCCAAGAAGGGAGTTAGCATGTAACCAGTTACATATGCAAGATTTTAACAGGAAAATTGTGATTATTGCAAAATTTGGCTTCTCAGGTAGCTGCTAAGTGTCGCAATTGAGAGATTCTATGGTGGAAAATAGGCATCTCTGGGCACCCGTTCATTCAGCCTGAGTTATTTTTCTAATATTTAGGGTTAAATGTTTTCTGGTGTCTCTTGACCTGAGTCTGCAGAGAGACTTAATCTCACAGGAATTTTAAATGTGTTCAAGCTCAAAATATTTCTGCACTTAATGTCAGGTAACATGTAACATGTTTAGGTAGAAATGCCTCATCACACTTGGTTTGCTTTAGCATACATCAAATGATACCAGACAGTTTGTGTTTTTGACTTCCCTAACGTCAGAATGCCATGTCTATGGAGGGGCAGAAAGCCAGGCTTGTATTAGCTGTTGAAGGGCTAGAAACCAGGAGATTCAGGCTTCCTTCCTAGCTCTGCCACTCATACCCTCTTCTTTGGGGCTACACCCATGAAAAGGGTAGTTTTCATTATCTCAGTCAGAGAAAATTGTTTGATCCGTTTTGTTTTGTAAACTGCTTACCACATATAGTGATGAGATCCACAGAAATGTCTGTAAAGAGTAGTATGATATTGTAGAAATACTTCCATGTCTTCTCTTTCACTGAAAATAGGAGAACTGTTTTTCAGAACAAATCCGTTTTTTGCTTAACAGCTACAAACTCCCTCCTGGCCAAATTATTTGAAACAGATATTAATTTTCATCATTATGTATATGGGACAGTTACATATATATATATATATATATGTATATTTCAGTGCACTTTAATCAAAGAATACGTTAGATTTAACCATGCTGCATTTAAGAAAAGATAAATAATTATAGGCTACCTTTTTTTCCTTAAAAGTCATGTTGGGCAAGCAAATGGAACTTAATATTTTTATGTTGGTATTGAGTATAGATAGCATATCTGTTATGACTGTGAAGCGTGAATATATTGACATGGTTAGTGTGTAAAGACTTTCATCAAATTGGAGAAAAGACAGTATGGAAGTAACTAATTCAATAGTATTGTGAAACCATTGATTATATACTCAGTGCTGGCAGTGGCACAACAAAACATGAGCTGTGTCCTGAGAAGCCTACATTATAGAGAGAAAACTAGACAAGCTGTGGGAGACTCAGTGTTTTTCTTGTTGCCTTCATCCTGCTTCCATCCCTCATTTTGAAATACTCCCCGTGGAGGGCATTAAAAAGTTGTGAATTAAAGCTCCAGGGAGTCTGAAAGAAGCAGCTACAGGCACTGTTGTGGAATAAAAGGGGTAGATTTCCTGATGCAATTAGTCAGGTGTTTCCTATGCGTGATAAAGAGTTTATAGTGCAAAGAGAATGGTGAAAGGAGAATGTAAATAGTACAATTACATGTGTCTGTAAAATTTATGTCATGTCGTGACATCAAGTTGTGCTCATCTAGGGTTTCAGATGCTTTAAGGTATGTGAAGTTCGTCTGAGCATCTTGGAGGGATAAGGAGTTGATAATTGCTGGTTATCTGTTGAGTTCAGTTTTTGAGCTTCCAGGGAAGATCAGTTTGAATACTTTTATGAATCTGACCATAACTCTTGAGAAAAGCTTGTGCCTTTCTCATGCACAGACATCAGAGCATTCCTGAAGAACTTGAAGTGTATGCAGGGAGCTAAAAGCAGTAAAATGTTTTGAAGCAGCCTCTAGTTTTCCTTTATTTTTCTAACATTGATGGTGTCAATGTGTGGCATTGATATTGAAATAATGAAAAAGTGAAGACATAGGTACCATACTAATAAACAGTATTTTATTATTTAACCTCCCATTTAAAAAGTACATTTAATTTTTAAATATAGCATTAGATTTTTATTATACCACAGTTTCATTTTGTATTGTGTTGTGGAGCATTTCCATGACTTCTGCCTTTTGCTTTGAACCATTCTCACTGAAATTAGAATGTCAGTGAGCAGTACCAGGCAGATTTTGATTTCACTCAAAAAGTTATTTTGAATAGGATAACTTTTGAAAAATACATACTGTGTTTATACATGTTGTTAGGGTGATTTTTATATTAATTTGTTTGTAGTACCTTTGATTGAATTTGTGGCTTTTTGCAATACATTCCAAGGTAAAAAGTGCTTTCAAAAAAATGGAGTTTACAACTATGGGAGGTCAGACAGTAATGTCAGGACCTCTGCTTTACAGAATTCATTACTGTAAGTAATGATAGAAGATGATACATTAGCAAGTCTTGAAACAAGATGGAAGATTTTTGAATTGCCACTTAGTCCATTAACTTTCTAGAATCTCTTTGATTTTTTTTTTTAGATTTCTACTTATATATAAAACATGCATATGATAGGACCTGTTTCTGTCCTGTTGCCTACTTCAGTAAAGGTCGCACGTATGCCATAAGCTGCATTAATTTCAAATGAATATTCTGTTTACTACACAGAACTTAAAAGTGGAAATTGGGCATCTTGCTGATGACACTGACCTGCTACTCTGGGTGAAAAAAGTCACCTTAGATTATTGTGCCTTGACTGTCTGGTCTATTAAATACATTTAAGACATCTTACATTACAGGACATGATAAGGATTGCTAAAGTAAATACCATCCATGATTTGTGCACGTCAATGGGAATTTGCTGATCTATGCTCTAACAGGAAGTTTAGGGACACTTCATCTGCACATGTGCAGCGTTTTTGTATGCTGAAGTTAAAAAAATTAGAATCTTGAGGTCTGGCATAAAAATTTCAGCTTTGCCTTTTTCAGAATAATAGCTTTCCTCCTATTATTATGATGAAAAAAAAGGCAGAGAAGTGTCCTTTAAAATGTAAGCATTTCAATTTTTTGCGAAATTTATTGGAAATATAATAAAAATTTTCTCTTACAGTGCACTTAGTACTGACTCTGCTGAATTTCTCATGTTCTGACCATGTTGAACTGCATGAAGAGACTTAAATAACTATTATAGTTCATGTAGGAAATAGTGTTGAATTTTCAAAAATGCTTCCAATTACTTACTCAAGTGATTAACTCTTTAAAATAATGTGACCCTTTAAGTGTCAGTACCAGACAGATGTACAGATGGTTCTCCACCGCTTGCAATAACCAGTGTGAATTCAGCCAGACGTCAGGTGGGAAGATTCTGGACATCTGAATCATTTCTCTGGCTTGGGCAGGTCTCTCAGGGCCTGTACAGATGCATTAGCTGCTTCCCTACATCCCCTAACCAGGAAAGAAAAAGCAGTTGGAATCCTTGTCCCCAGACATGCATATCAACGGCTGGAACTTGAGACCGGATTCATAACTCACTGTGTGTGCATCATGGTTTTTGCACATCAACAGACTTTATGTTGCACATGTCTAATACCTCAGTGTATGTATCCAAATTTTCATAATACTTTGTAGTACTGCATTTTAGGACAGAATATAAATATGACAAATCTGTTTTTTTAGGAAAAATTATAGTGGATACCGTTACCTGAAGAAGTACTACTATATTAAGAAATGGAAGATCAAATTATCACTAGATCTTTTGATACTCAGTTCTGCAATCCATTGAAATTCTGCTGAAGAGATTTGTACTTTGTGTAGCTGGAATAGCTGCCAATCATTCTTCCCTCATCTATTATCTTATTCAAATTAATACTGGTAAGCTTGAAAAATCATAAGTAGCTTTAGCCATTCTGTAATCTACTTTTAATAGGAGGAATGGAATATAGTCCATATGGTAACCTGGATGATCTACCTTGAATTATTTCTGGGAGAAGGTCAAATACATACCTGAGTTTTGGTTACATACCCAGACTCAAATTATTTTCATTAAATATTAAAATCTCCTTTAAATACACTTAGCCTGAAGCCATCTGTTGATTTCATAAATCCTACGGCCTTTGTTCTTATACTGAATAAATCTCTCCTACACTATCTTACCATGGAGGTCATAACATCAGAAGAGGAGGCAGTAGTGAAATGAGCTTGGAGTGCTGCGTGCTGGAGTGAAAGGATGAACAGCATTTGACTTTTAAAAGACTTCTGACTCACGAAAGTAAAAGGAAAATGTGAGTCAGTGACTTCAGTAGGGTTTGAATCAGGTCTCAGTGTGGTAAACTGTCAAATTGTCTGATGTTAAATATGACTAGATGAGGATAAACAGTATGCTACTTCTTAGTAAAGATTTTTCCAAGTAATGCTATCAACTTATAATAGGATAATAAAATACTTTGTATTTTTTTCTAAGTGATGTGTTTCTGCTAATTGAAAGAGTAGGTAATTTCACAGAGAGAAAAACGTTGATTTTTTAAATGCAACATTAATTTAAACCTCTAGGGGTTTCAAACTTATGTTTGAAACAATAGTCCTATGTTCCTGTTTCTGAATTAGTCATTAAGAGGAATATACAGTAGAGAAATCATAATTTTGACTTCCCTTTATAATTAGGGATCCAGATCTGTATTACACTGTCAAGAGTAATGTACACTGTCCTTAAAAAGAAGCCTTGCTTCAGCAGTGAAAAAGCAGCACATCATTCATTAAAGCTAACAGCAAGCATGCAAATCCTAAGATGATTTATCACCAGGGTGGTGGTGGGGCACTTCTAAAACAGAGGGTTCCAATCAAGCTGTGTGAAGTCTGCAGTGGTACAAAAGAATGCTTTTCTGAATGTCAGAAGGTGCTATGTGCTAATAGTTTGCTTCTGCATTTCAATGGCGATATGAAGTTCTGTGAAAATACTGAGCCTTAATATGTATAAAAGTTCCTCTTATTTATTTTCTTTTCCATGTAGACTCCAGTCAGTTTAAAATACAAGAAGAAATTAGATTTCCTTAAACTATTTATTAAAGTTGATGGATTTCCCAAAGATATTGCTACCTGTCACTAAGAGCTGTTTCTGTGACAATTGTTTATTGTGGTGTAACAATAGCATCACATTCCTCAGAGTAATATGTGAGAATTGGATAGCATAATGGACTTCCAGGGCCTTTGAGAAACACCATTATTTTTTTGCTGATTTTGTATTAAATAAGTACCAGCCTGTGTTTGTGGGCTAATATATGCATACCATTTGGAATGTACTTAGTGACATTATGTAATTCACAGATGTTTTATTATTCATAGTACTGTGCATTCATAGCTCTCTGTAGTCACTGTTGTG
This sequence comes from Atrichornis clamosus, assembly GCA_013400975.1. Classification (NCBI taxonomy): domain Eukaryota; kingdom Metazoa; phylum Chordata; class Aves; order Passeriformes; family Menuridae; genus Atrichornis; species Atrichornis clamosus. The sequence continues at coordinate 12,158 of WBMZ01007683.1, forward strand.
CAAAATCTAATGAGGGAGAGTCTGTGTGTCTTTTGCTGGTCTTTTAGTCTTGTCAAATTCTCATTCACTCAATTCACAAACACAGGGATGTGGTGCCCTTTACTGCATTTAGACTGAGAGAGTGGAAAGGAATGAAAATACTGATTTCTCATAACTTCTGCATGTTTATTTCCTGTTGTAAAAATACAGGGTAGGACATAAAAAACCCCAAGATCTTATCTTTCCACTGTATTCAGACTGTGCTGTAATTTATCCCTTTGAGAGGGGGTGGTTAGTCTAAGTATTAGATAATGATTTTATGTACACTTTTCATAGGCATAAATGAAATCGCACTGTTACAGACAAAGGTGAACTAAAGAAAAATGAGAACACTCCTCTATTTCTGCTGTTGTTTTAAATCACATTAGAAATGCTTTCTCCAGCTGGTTTGCCAATTCACTCGCCTTGATTTCATCATCTGATCAGCACCAGACCACTAGCTGATGAAAGAGAAAGTCAGTGTTACTGATTGCAGCGACATTTATCATTTTCTATTAATAAAAACCCCACAGTGTCTCAGTGCTGTAGTTCTGTTGAGGAAATAATAAATCATAGGAATTAAATGATGTCCATAAATCCTCACAGGAATCAGAATTTTTATTCAGAATTTTGATACCCTTTATTTAAATCTCCGTTCTCTTTTTTTTCTTTTTTTTCCCTTTATATTCTTATGAGATATCCTTTTTCACTGTAACTATTGCATACTGCATCACACATTTTTGAACCAGCTTATATTTTTACCCCTTCTTGGTTGGACTTTTTGGACAGTATAACCATAACCTCCTTAATTTTTGGTCTATCACCATATATATCATTATTTTATTGCATATTATGTTATTATTTTATTATGTTAATAAAATTGCCATGAAATTTAGTAAATAACTTGGTAAAACGTTTATTCTCACTTAAACATTCAGTTCTTAAGATTCAACTTGTAGGTTTTTTATATACAGTGGAAAGTTTTGGGATGGAGGTTTTTCCTTTGTTTTCCTGTTTCTCCATGGGGAATTATTCTTCCCTGGGAATACTTCTGATGAAATTTGAATCTCCCTGTGTTTAAGTTCCCTGATGTACAGGTCTGTCTTCTCTAACTACCTGTCTTTGTGGAAAAAAAAAGGCATAGTCCTATGTATCTTAACCTATCCCTGACTAATATCTCACAGGAAAAACAAAGCACTTTGCAATGTTCTAGCTGTCTTTGTTGGGCTAGTGATAGCCTTGCCTTTGCAGAGTCTTGGATTAGTATTAAGAAAATAAATACAGTGTATAACTAATCTGACAGTTTTGTAAATGCACTACTTTCCCACTTTAGGTGTTTTGAAACTATGTTTTTGATTTATTTAATATTCAGTCATTCACTTTGAAGTTCTGTTCCTTTATATACCACTGCAGTAAATGCACATGTAAAGCCCTTTAGAGCAAAGCATAGACTTCAGTCAAAACGCTGATAAGGAGAGTGCTGACAAACCCAAGGAACACAAAGACTAATGCAAAATCTGAGGCAGATATGGAAAAGTTGAACTTTCTGTCACAATTAAGAAGAGTTAATGTAAGAACCAATAGGAAAGTGATTTTTTAAAATCACCTATATCCAGTGAATTTTATTAATGTGAAGTGTGCTACTGATAACATCCTTCCTTCTGTGCTACTATTCTGACTTCCTGTAAGTGTGCGGTTGACAAGCTGCAGCCTTCATGCTGCATGAGGCTACAATATGCTAACTTGCTTTTCAGACCTATGTCATCTTTGGAATATTTTCTAATATGACTTTGATAATGTGACTTTTGGGTGATTCAGAAACCCACTTTGAAGTCTAGCAGTGGTCCATGTTTAAAAGTTTTAGGAAGGTCCTGCTTTCTTGTTGAACAGAAGGGGCAGAAAACATAAAGCATGGACCATTCATTTTGCTTCACCTTGCAAAATGTATGGAATGTCACATGAATGATGTTTTGGCAAAATAACTCACATAAAGTCCCCAAAATGATGAAAAAGACCTTGGTAGGAACCCCAGTGGGTATCTCAGAACTCCTCCTGCAAGCAGCCAATGCAATTCATTCTAATTATTTGCTCTGCTTCAGTTTTCGGTTTACTCTGTGAAGAGTAATGGATTCAGATTTTTAAAAGTTTCATAACTAAACTTGAGGAACAGCAGAAAATATTTTGTTAACTCCTGTTATACACCAGGAAATATTTCAGAAAAGGTATCTGTTCTTTGAGGACAGTGGTGTTTTCTAGCCTTTTAGTTCGTTCCCTCTCATGTCTGAGTAGGAAACTGAATGGATGTTGCTATTCTTATTCAGGCAGATTGACACCATCTTCACATTGTACAAGGGCACCAAGAAAATTTCCAGTCATGGAGATCACATTATCATACACAGGAGCAGTACAGGAGTTAGACCCTGTCTCTGGTTCTTTGTCAGCATGATAGCAGTTTCCAGATTTAGGTCTGATGAATATAAATGGACAAGAATATGTATTCTACACAATGTCTAAAGAAAAATGCCCAGGGCAAACTAGCTTCTGTTTGGTTTTATTTGAAAGAAAATATAAAATGCAGCAGTTAGCTTCTCTCTGTGTTTTTCCCTCTAGAGTTTTTACTTCATTCACTAAGCTCACCTATTGGAGACAGTTTGAGATTTTTCTGCTTCAGATTTTTGCTTTTATGTATGTAGAGAACACCGCAAGGAAGGAAAACAAAGAAAATGGATGAGACAGCTGATATCTTGAAACAGGGCTGCTCTCTGTAATGCCAAAGGGAGATAGGTGGAAAGATGCAAATAATGAACAGTGTCCAACACATAATTCTCTAAAAGGGATCATTTTTGCCTTCATGTAAATAGGTTCCAATTAAAAAATCACAGAATAGTTAGGGTTGTGAGGGACCTCTGGAGATCACAGGGTCACCTAGAGCAGGTTACACAGGAACATGTGCAGATGGGTTTTTAATATCTCCAGAGAGGGAGAATCCACAACCTCCTTGGGCAGCCTGTTCCAATGCCCTGCCACCCTCAGTGTAGGTAAATCCTTTCTCATGCTGAGATGGAACATCTTGTCATTTAGTTTACGGCCATCCTTTTCTTGTTACTGGCAGCACTGAAAAGAGTCTGGCACCATCCTCTTGACACCTGACTTTGAGATTTGTATGTATCGGTGAGGTCCCTTCTTAGTCTTCTCCAGAATAAACAGGCCCAGTTCCTGCAGTCTCTGCTCATAAGAGATGCTCCAGACCCCTCATCATCTTTGTGGCCTCTGCTAGACCCTCTCCAGTAGAAAATTGTCTTTCTTTGACTGTGGAGACCAGAATTGAACACAATACTCCAGATGTGGCCTGTAGAGCAGAGTAGAGGGGAGAATCATCTCCCTAGACCTGCTGGCCACACCCTTCCTGATGTACCCGAGGATATTATTGGCCCTCCTGTCTGCAAGGGCACGGCTGCTCATGGACGACTTGTCATCTACCAAGACTCTCAGGTCCTTCTCTACAGAGCTGCCTTTTTTAGGTCATCCCCTAATCTGTGCTGGTACTTCTTCCCCAGGTTCAGGACCCTACACTTACTTTTGTTGAACTCACTAGGTTTCTCTCCGCCCAACTCTCCAACTTTCAAGGTCCTGCTGAACTGCAGCACAGTCTTCAGCTCTATCAGCCACTCATCCCAATTTTGGCTTAGGCTACACTGTATTCTTTTGTCCAGGTTGTTGATAAACAAGTTGAATAAGACTGGACCCAGTACTGATCCCTGGGGAACAACACTGATTATGGGCCTCCAACTGGATTTTACTCCATTGACCATGACTCTCTGAGCTCTGCCATTCAGACAACTGTCAGGCTTGACTCCAGAACAAAATTTAATAACACCTCTCAAGTGGAGGATGCTGAAAGAAACTGGTAAGTTTCTTTTGAAATTCTAATTTGAAATTAAAAATTTCAAATTCTTCACATAAATATTCCATTTACCTTCATGTTTTGGAGGGGAAGATGGAAAGATCCTCTTCTCTGGCAAAAAAATGATCACAACACAATGAAGACTGAAAAACTAAGCACAAAGATGAGGTTAGAAGTGATTTTTATATATCACCCTAGAAACTTGGCATGATTTCATTTTATTCATTTTATATAACATCATTTTTAATATGTATTAAATTAAAAATCTAAGACAATAAGTGTCCTGAATTGAGCACAAATCTAGAATTCATTGACTGCTCTTGATCACTATTGATGCTGCACCTTGCAGGAGGACAGTTTTGTTATACTCTCAATTAAGGTTCTGGGAAAAAGCAACAATACTTGAGCAGAATGAATAAGAGATTGCTACATTTTTGTATAATTCATTTACCTGGATGGAAAAACAGAAACAATTTCTTTGTTTAGGAAGATGCTTGGGGAGATAAAATATTCTATAGTTATACTATTTTCCTAATGGTCTCTTTCCAATTACTGAGTGTCTAAGGCTAGAAACACTATTCTCTTCCCAGTACTTCCAAGGCAGGCAATCTCTAATGTGTATTTTTAATCCTGAACTACTTCTTGTCCTTCATCCATGTAAAGGCTTCTTCCCCTCAGCATGAGAAATTTTCCTCTTTGAGAAATTCCTGTATCAATAGAACAGTTGGGTTTTTTTGGTAAATGACCTAAGAACCCTTGTCTGTTTTTGTTTCCCTGGTAGGGCTATCATATTTCTAAGTCTTCAGGGAGCTACTAGGTATTTTGGGTTGTATTCCAAAGTTACTGGTTTAGGTTTTTGGTGTGTTTTTTTTCCCACGCCTTTCTGGTTTTGGTGAAGATTTCCTGCTGGATTTTTCAGGAAAGAACTGCAAAACCCAACCAAATTCTTCTAACATCATACGTAATTGTAATGGGGTAGATATTTGGCTAAAATAAGAGAGCTATGCAGTGATCAATCAATGCACATAACTAAGACACACTATTATTAATATTATATTTTCTGTGTTTGTCAGGCAAGTACATATAGTAGCAGAATGTAACTTAAAGATTTGCTTACTGTCTTTCATGTCTTTTGGGTCTAGTCTAGAAAGCCTAAACATATTATACATAATGTGATGTATGAAGGATAATGGAATTAAGCCGTTTCAGTGTACACTTAGCTAGCATAAGAAAACAACAGAAAAGTACTAAGGAGGACTTGGTTTACATGAACTAGGTGTAAGAAAATGAAAACTCATGGATATGTATTCTGCAAATGTTTCAAACTTAATTACATCAATGTTTGTTGTGTTTGTCTGTGATTTCCACCCACAAGACAAAAATAAAGCAACTGTTCTAATTGTTATGAATAATGTACCTTTTAGTTTCAAAAGCACTGATATTTATACTTTAGGAAAAAAAAAAGTATTTTAAAAGAAATGGTAAGCAGAATACTTTCATAGTCCTTACAATGAAACATTCCCTGTTTGTTGCCCATATGACAGCTCTGGCAACATTATAAATCATTCTAACCTTCCTATTCCAATTTAGCTATACTCGTGAGGAGGGCATCTTAAGCATAAAGAAAACAAAGATGCTAAGCTATAAAATAAATATGACAACTAGCATTTTTAACCTGTGTGGATTTATACTGTAAATCAAAGGGTAATTCTTTTGTGCCTCTCTGCTGTTTAAGAAGTTTACCTATGTTTTTTTCTCAGTGCCAAGATTGTTCTGTTCTGTTTCTCAACTTTTATATTCTAGAAAGATGCATGGTTTAATTGGCAATTTAAGAAATTAAAAATATTGTCTGTGTTGGCATATATAGACTCTCAAATTATTTGGCAATGTGCTATTTGCAGTAATATGGAAGAATCAGTCTCATCACTTTCATTATGGAGCAGCAGGGAAAGCTGTGGAAATATCATATAAACACTTGGCAGCCAGGAGTAGTCACCCTTTCTTTGAATGTAACTGCAGCCATCCTGGTTAGCCTGTGAGGATGCTTAAGTCATCCTTATGCTCATCCTTAATGATTTGGTGCTGGACTTAAAGAAATTAGAAGATTTTTGGGTTGTAGGAGGCAAAGAAGTCTTAAAATAGATACAGCAGGAACAAAGTGAAACAGAACTTGAAGGGAAGAGAGAAACTATCCTCTACTCCTCATGACAAGGCAGAGGAAAGAAATAAATGCACCAATAAATAAGTCAATAAGGTATATAATGTGACAAAAAAATAAGAGTTTTTTTCCTTATATAGTATTAAATGACTTTGTAATTGAAAGAAGTCTCATTAACATCTAAACTGATAATGACACTGGTAATGAAACTGTGTCACAGCACAGTATCATCCCCTTTCAGTTTTTAGTTTATTTTTGCCTGTTCAGGATTTCTTTACTTTGAATTTTAAAATTAAATTAGTGAGTAACAGTAAAAAATTAAGTGTTATTTCTGGTGAGAATAATAAAAGTGAAGTTTGAAACAGCCTCCCATACGGTGATGCAAGCATAAACAAAGGAGCAGAAAAAACTTCAAAGGGCCTGTAACTCATGGAGCAAAGGAAGTAGTGTATTTGTTAATGCTTTTCCTTAGCCCACAGAAACTCTTCTGTATATATACCTCATAATTAGGGCTTCGTGTTCCCGCGGGGAGGGTACACAGCCAGGGAGCAGCCTTTATGCACAGCATGCTACCCCAGTAAGCTGATAGATTTCCAGCAGAAATGTGTGTGGGAGTTAATGCTGATCTTTGCAGAGTTAACCCATTTTTGGAGAAAGAAGTAGGCACAGCTGTTATGGACTAGTCAGAATAGTCTTCTGAAATCTGTAGGAAAAGAACTTAGGGGTGTGTGTTCATATTTGTTATATATGCCTGGTCCCTCATCCACCAAATCCCTTTGCGAAGAGTAAGGGACCCCATCAGCCACATGGAATGATGCTCACTAACTGCACATTAGACCTATCTTGTTTGCCATTTATTTGTCACTTAAGCATGATATGAACTTTGAGTCTGTATTTCTCTTAGTTATACCAGAATAGCCTTTTTAAAAGTGAAATTGCCACCTGAAGCTGAGCTCTGTCGATCCTAGCCAGAGTCCTAGGATTAATTTGGATATGAGTAAATGTAAATGAATACAGAAGTGAGTGAGGAAGTGATGAGGAGAGGAATTCTTGTGTTTCACTGAGAACTGACTCTAACATCAATATCTCTTTGGACCAGAAAGCTGGTACTTCTTGTCCTTGCACTTTCCTCAGGTCAGAGCTAGAAAAATATCACTATTACACAGTGAATAGCATATATGTGTCTTGTGATTGTGTTAATCTGATTCATTATTCTAAGAGCACAGAGTAGAAGGTCTCTTTTGGGGGTGCAGAGAGTGAGAAACTGCCTAATGGTCAAGAGAGACTGTGAAGACAGTTTTCTGAATCTCTGACAGCTGTAGGGACTATTTGCAGCTAGTATGATTGAATTTTGAACCACTGGAGGAAGAATTTATGTGTACAATTTCTGCTGTTTTCCATCCCCAACGGAAAACTTCACTACATCACCGTCTAACCAATCATCTGATATCCTCATTAATCAGCAGAAAAAAGATCAGGGTGATAGGAAGTGTATGTTTGCATAAAGTCTCAGTGACATAAAGCTGTAAAAATTCTGATTTTAGCTGTCAGTTTTATTGTTAGAGTAATGAAGAGACTTTCACCTTTCATACTCGAGTGCAAAGCTATGAGAGTCATACACAGCAGGGAGTTAAGATTCCAGCTTTACTAAACTACAGAGGGTTTATCAGAAGTAAAATTTGAGAGCATCTCATTGAAAGTTTCATCTTTCTATTGGCATGTAAATCCTTAAAATACTGTCAGCGCACTCCTGACTGCTGAATGGTTTCTTTGGATTTACTAATCTAATCTAAGAGAAAATTGTTGAAGAAAGCTACCAGGCCTATGTCCTTTGCTATTTTCACTGAGAAAATTTGAAATTGGTTTATACATTAAGTTTTGTTTAGAGTTCCAACCTCTTTTTGTCTGGTAATTTGCTTCCTAGTGCTAGTTAAAATAGTAGGGCAGAACAGTAAAACCTGAATGGGTTGAAGTGAAGTAGTCTGTGAGAATTTTTCTGGACATCTTCCTCATGTTCCTGGGATACCCACCGCTTCTCCCCACGCAAGATTTACACAAGCATCCACATAACCGATGTGTAAAGGACTGCTCATTTGGCCAAAACCGAAATGGAACGGAGGATGAAGAGTCCTTGCAATGTACTACTCTGCCACAAAGCATCTACATTGTGCTTAGAGAAGTCTAAGGTATTCTATCTCTGTTGCTGCACTGGAAAAGGGGTTGTTCTTTATTGCTTTAAGCCAAGAATACTGTAAACAGCACAGTAGAATTTCAGTTATTTTACCGTATATTAACCACAATTTTATTTTAGACACATGAAGGTCTGAGATTCGTTTGAACTATTACAATCAGCTTTATAGATAAATATATCTCTCTTCATTATCTGGTTTCCTATCAGTCTTTCTACCTACTTTGAAATTTTATATTGATACCCTTCAACACTACTATGTATTTTATCATCTTCCACAATAAAATCAATAGCTTTAGTGAAATCCCTGCTACAACTGAAGAACCATTCACTGGATCAGCAAGAAGGAAGGCTCTGCAAGATTTCCTGAAGATGTCTGTCTGGATTTCCTGAATCCACTGTGGAGTATTATTGGTAGAATTCATTAAAAAAATCCTATAACTTGGACTGCACTACAATGGAAATAACAATTTAATAACATTAAATTTTTATTTTGCACCTTAAATACTTAACATTCAAACTGACATTTTTGTCTTCTGAGTTTGAAACTTCCATGAATAGGTTCTAAATGCATTTTATACTAGTGAAGGGAGGCCTTTCATGTGGTATTCATTAGTTGCTATTCTTGTTCAAAACACTAGTGAATAAGAACATAATCATTACTATTTAGACTAGTTCTGTCCCCTCGAAAACAACACATTAAAACAAGAAACTATTCATCTCACACTGGGGTAAGTTCACCAGGCAATTAAACATGGAAGATACAATTAATCTTTTTCCTCTTCATCGTGATTTATACAACAGTTTAAATTATTTTTTTTTTCAAAATTAAAACAGATATTTTAACAACATAAAGTTAATTCTATATGTTTTGGAACTGGGCACCTGTATGTTTGTTCACAGTAGGCTTAAAGTCTTCCATTCCCACAGTAATTAATATATAAAAATTAGAATTGTTACTATTTGGCAAAGAGGATCTAGTAGCCCCAAATCCCTTCTGGCTCAAAATTTGTGCTGGTATGATACCAGAATATCAGTGTTCATACTGACCCCAAACTGAATTAGTCCTCATATATTCTGTCTTTGTAGCCAGATTTTCTCCAGGGTTGTTCAATTTCTAATATATACTCTTAAGACAGACTGCTTTGCCTTTTTCCTGGTCCATACTGTCTTAAGAAATTGATCTCTGAGTACAAGCTTTCTAAAAAGCCTTCTACATTTCACAAACACCAGTAATTACCACTAAAATTCATTATTACTACTATGGCAATGGCAGCCTGGTGCTTGTGCTTTTCCACTGACTCCCTTTCAAATTCCAAATATTTTAAAAGCTTTTCAAACATTCATCTATCTTCATTTGCTTTGCTTCTCATCCAGTTCCTCCAACACCTGCCCCATCCTTCCTACAGAGTCGTGCCTGCTGGTGTGAAAATATGTTCTGCACAGTACTGTGAAGCAGCCTACTTGCATTTTTCCATCTGATCTTGCCTTAATTCCCTTTCAAAATTAAAACTGCCTTTCTAAACTTAAAAAACACCCCACTTGTTAAAAAATTTCTTTTTTTAAAATGTGATTGTCCTTTTCTTTACACATATTTACTTTCTATTATGCTGTTATAGGAGAATGTTATATTGCATATACTTGTCTGCTTTGCTATAGTAGTACATGTATTTTTAATGGTGCAGAAAAAGCATATGATACAAATTGGGTTACCATTCGTTTGGCTCCGCCTGTGTATTCTAGGATGGCTGGACTTATTTAAGTGTATATAAATACTTACAAAGTTATCTATGGTTCTATTCCACGTGGATATAGGAGTTTGTGTGATGCAGCATGTATCAGCTTTTGCATGAGTGTGTCCACTGTGGCAGCATGTGCTTTCACCTTTGTTCATGACTTTTCAAACTTATGTTTCATAAGTCAGTCTTGCAACAGGAGAAGAGATAATGGCATAGTGTTTGAGAGCACTTTAGGACACTGAATAAATCACTGAAGCATTTCAGCCAAGGTTGTTGATGCAACCTAACAAAAATAATGATTGTCCCTCTCTACTCTGCTCTGATGAAAACCCACCTGGAGTACTGAATCCAGCTCTGGGATTCCCAGCACAGGAAGGACATTCACCTGTTGGGTCAAATCCACAGGAGGGTCACAAAGTGGATCAGAGATTTAGAATGAAGTTATGACTTTACCTACAGCATGGTTCTGTGGACAGAAAAGCAGGAGTAAAAACACTTAAGATAGATCCATCTTGCATTTTCAGTTGTATTTAGCTAGTAAAATTTTGGTCATAGATAATGGCCACTGTGAAAGAATCACAAATACCTTTTCGGTACATTCTTGACAGGCATTTGCAGAAAACTTGTGAGGTTTACTGCAGGACCTGTTTTCTCTAAAATTAGTGTGTTGCTTCACTGTATTGAAGAGACTTTTTCAGTGCAGCAATATCCTTCTCCTTGCCCATAGTTACTTCTGTTCAAATGATGTACTACACGTCTCATTTTACATAGAATGGAGATCAGGGTATCCCTGTCGTAAGACATTTGAAATTTTTCACGCAAGCTGCACTATGAAGCAACATACTGTGAACTGGAGAGATCACCCCGTTGTGCATCTTTCAGCTGGTGACATGATTCCCTGTTGTTAGGAAGGCTGACAGTTCTTGCCTCAAATCAAGATTTGTTCTGCTGCTGAATAATGACACTGTGCAGTACTTTGGATGTTTGGCTTCCTTAGAGCTGAGGTAATCCTTTCTGTGACAGGTTATGTAAATGCACTTGGCTTATGTTGCTTTTTCAGCAGCTACAGAAATCATAGGGTTATTTTGAAAGTTAATATAGTTTGTAATTAGTTATTTTTCTTTTTTTCCCCTAATTGCATTCCAAAGACTGTTACTGGCTGAGCATTTATTGAGAATGTAGATTTTATTGTCAGGTGTAGTTTGCATCCCTCACACCATTGATATCAAAGTCAGTTTTTCAGTGTATTGTGGGATTTTCAGGATAGAAAGAGACTTTGTAAAGTGGTATTTCTTTCATATGACAAAGTACTCTGATGATGCTCTTAATTATTAAAAAATGTTTTAATAAATGATTTATTTAGATTTAATTTAATATTATCTAATGCATAATTAATATGTTCTTCTAAAATAATTTTCTATGTGAAGATTTTAATAATGCTCTGAAGTATTATAAGCCTTTTATACTATATTTAGTCTAAGGCTTTCATATATGTTTAAGTCTTTTAATATTATATGACTGATTATGTATATGCATCTGATTGCTTGTTAATACTTCTGCTGGCACCAAGATGAAATACAGAATCTTTTCCTTAAGAGTCCACAAAGAGAGAGGGCAAAGGCAGCTGTTAGATAATGTGATGTCTGAAATGCAGTTGAATTGTCACCTAGTCTGTCCCTTCTTCTCTGATAATAAGAGTGATGTTTCATTTTTACTTCTTCTATATTATCTTTTGGTCAGCTAAGATTTTATCTTTTCCATTATTGGGCTTTTATCTGAAAACAGACACCCTGCAGTTGATTATGTTTATCATAGTAAAAATGTTGTTTGTTTGTTTTTGTTTTGTTTTATTTTTCAATCTGAAGGTGAGACATATTTTCAATATATAAAAGTTGTTTTCAAAATGCATGTGTATATTAAAAATGTAGCATTTTTCCTTATTTGAATGTATACTGTTTGCGAATAATTTCTGTAAAATATATAACATAAATATTTCAGTAAACTTAAAAACTTTTTAGTCTTGGATTCCTATTTTCTTAGAAATTTAGTTCTTGCTTTCTTTCTAGAGAACTAAGAAAAAGTGCTTTCAAAGTATGAAAAATGAAACTAAAAACTTTTACATACTGTTTAAATGAATTAATTTCAGAATACGTTCATAGAATTGCCTACCTATAGAACAACTTATATAATAACTAGAGTTTAGAATCACTATAAATAAATAAAAATTATGAACATATACAACAGTTGTTTTTTAGTTGCTTTACATCTCCTTTCCCATTATTCTCTTTTTTAATCTTTCTTTCCTTATCTTGTATCCTACATTTTTGAATTCTTCATTGCATGTCATAATTATTTGACATTCAAGGCATAGTTTCAACAAGCTCTTTTGACATCTTTTAATAGAATTTCAGCAAAAAACTTGTGAAGATAGAGGGTGTTTTGGAGGTGTGGAAGGTATTTTAAATAAATAGCTACACAAGTTTAATTTTCATCTTCTTAAGTGGGTGAGATGACATTCACTAGTTAATATGCAGTTTTCTAGCTGCCAGAATTCTTCTAACAAAATAGACAAGCAAACATAAATCCTGAATACCTGATAATCCACTCAGTTGTGCAAAGCTATATAGATTTAGATAAGAAAACATAAGATTTAATATAAGATTAAAATAAGATTTAGATAGATTTAGATAATAAAATATAATATTTAAATAATAGAATTATTAACTTTTTTCAATGTTAATAAATCACATATGCAATGTAGTACTCTGTCTGCATTGTGGCAGACATAACCAAAAAAGTTAAAGCAATAAATATCTTTTATTTGCAGATGAATGGGGAACACCTGTCCACAGTTGAAGACAGTTTTATAAAGGATGCTGTTCCAAGGGAACCTTAGTTTATTTTCTACAGACACATGAAGTATGAGAATTATAACAGGACAATTTGTCAGTTTACATACTCATAAACATGTTTAGAACACATTTTAAAACCTGTGTTTAAATCCCTATTACTTCCCTATCCTGGCTAATTCTTGCATTCAATGTAAAAGTCAATGAGCTCACTTTTACTTTTTTCTTGATTCAGAAGTATTCAGTCATAGAGACCTATTATTCTAGGAACAATAAAACCAAGTGTCTTGCGGGTAATGAAGGCATTTCACACTTAGAAATAAGAACTATAAGATAATTCTACTAATAAAATTGTCACTAAAACTTGACATGGATTAGAAAAATCAGAAGATCCAAAATCTTGAACAAACACTTTAAGACAAGAAGTGCTATCTTACTAATAATTGGGGTCCTTTTTCCTAATCTGTCTTGTGATAACCTTTAACCAGGTATTCTTTACTCTCCATAAATATGTGTAGAGGTCTTTCCTTAAGAAGTTATTTAATTAAAACAGGTATTATTATTATTATTCTGCTCTATGTATAGACCTCCATTCAGTTTAGAGTCTAGATTGCTTTTGGGTCATTACATTAGAGGCCATGGTTTGGTTTACCATATATAAATCAAAGCTGTGTATGAACAAGTATGCTAATGGTAAATATATCAGCCTCTGGTTTGCAATGTGATACTCCATCTAATATGTGTTTAAAAAAAAAGTATTGAAGTAAACACATTGTGGCTGCAGGGCTTGTAATGAACCTTTAAATATAGCAGCACATCAATATCCATTGAAAATTAGTTTTAATTGGAAAGATAAGTCAACTCTTGGCAGTAAAAATGCCTTTTATTATCTATTGGAGATTAGAAATCTGAGTGAATTGCTTTGTAAAACTAGTCAGGAATACAAAGGAATAGTTCATGATAGTAATTTCACTCATTTTTGGTCTTTAATATTTTAATATTTGTTTATCTGTATTTATTATTTTTTTAAAAATAATGATAGATTTCACCCTCATAACTAACTTTTCTAAAAGAGAAATCTTTTTATTTCCAGTGCTCTTGGAGTGCCTTATCCCTAAGAGTTCCATAAGGGAGTTAAGTGTAGCATCAGGGATACTATTTGGTTGTAGATTTATGCGTTTTTATAACTGTCATTCTAAAATGGAATTAGTAAATTTAGACCATACATTGATTATACACCAGTTCATACACCCATCTTAAAATCATTAGCTTTCACCATAAACATTATTTCAAACTCTGTATAGACAAGTCTAGCAAATTAGCTTAGCAGATCAATTTTTGACCTTAAAATCTTGTCCGTACAGAACCCTTCATGGGTAAGGGCAGTTTCCTTCAGCAATATATACCCCTTAGATTAGGATTTTGTCATAATTGTTACTGATTTCCATGGAGTCATACATCAAGTGCATTTGCCAGGATATTGATTCCATGATATAGATTTGGAATTGTGTTGGCCTGATGATGATGTGGGGAATGAATATGTGAGGAATTAAATGCTTCTGCTTGATGGCATAAGAGTTTCCCCTTGTTAAGATGTAATTTAAATCGACAAAAATAGAATTCTATGCCTTTCTTAACAAGGACAAATGAAATGATTCATCTGCAAATTGTATGTCCTCAAAGTAAGTGAAGAAAGAAGTCATACTCTATGAATAAATAGGTTCAATGTGGGTTACAAGTCTTATTTTTCAAAGGCAAATTGTTAAAATTTGGGAAAATTTTCACTGGTAAGTTATGTGATGCCCAAATGCAGAATGGTGTTTTGTGAAATACTGCATATATTTTTTTTGTAAAATTCTTTATATGAACCCTGACAATTTTCATTCCATCTTCACTTGTCACTGTCCTTCACTATGTGAAAGAGCTTTCCTGATTAACTTTGGTCATTGCATGATCCTTCATGTGCAGATTCCATGTGAGATATCATCATGTAGAGTGGTTTGTGCAGCTAGATATCCACCTGGTATACCCTGTTTCGTGCTGTAGAACAATGCGCAGGAGTTCTCCACGCTGGTGTGGTGTTCCACTATGCAGTTTGAAAGATTACATGCTAGTCAGCAATCCTGTGATGTTAGTTACCTCCTTCTCCATTCATCATTGTTAAAGTAAAAATTCATAGACAACACAATGACAAGGACATATAAAGACATATTTACACAGAAGTGCAACACTAAGCATGTCTGTATACACCTTGTTTTTTATTAATTCTCAAGGTCATTTGGCTGAAGATTGAGTCCTTATACGTTCTAATACCTTAAATGCCAAATCTTCATTTCACTTTCATAGATTGCGGACCCACACTTTCTTTATTACATCAACTCCATCTTTGATGATTATTCAGTTATCCCTATCATTCTCTTTTTACCATACTTCTCTACAAAATATGATAATAACATGACCAGATTTAAAGAATACTCAGGTTTAATTTTGGAGAATATTATGCCTATATCAATAAAGGCAATCAGGAGGCTTAAAGTATTTTGAATAAGTTAACTTTGAATGAACCATCATGAAAACAGAGAAAACAGAAAAGCAGAAATATAATCAAAATGTGTTTATCTAAACTACTTAGTATTTTTTCTGAGAGCATTTCCAAGAACACTAAAGATAAATATTCTGATAGATTAGTGAGTTTATTGTTATTTTTACGATGTAAAATGAGAAAGGGGTGGCAACTATTTTCAACTCAGTTAAGACCTATTTACTTTCCAAGCTACTTCATAATGGTGAGAGAGTATTTCCGTCATGAAATTTGTTCTTGTGGCCTGTGCTCTGAAGTGCTTTTGTTCTTTCTTGTATATACTGAAGTAAGCGGCTGTTTGTGACTCTTTAGCAAGTGTGATTGAAACATTTTTTTACAGGAAACCAGGAGAGATTCTCTTCCCATGGAATGAAAAGTGAAGTTTTTACTTTTTAACTGTCTTGAGGGACTATTTCCAGTTCTCTCTCATCTGTCTCATTGAAGTAATGATTTAATGTTATAATAACACAATGCAATATGACAGCTGCAAAGTCTTAACAACAGACTTTATTGTGAGCCTTCTCTATGGCTGCAAAGTTGGAAAATGAAGATAACACTGTGATGGCCTTATCTATGCTTCAATTCTTCATGGAGGCTTGATATTTACTGATTTTTATACAGATTTTATGTCAGTTAAATTACTTTATATGGGAGCATGATGTTTTTCCCCATGGAATTGTACAGCATTAATGTGCGTGCAGTTATATCAGCTTGCAATAATTGCTTTGGTGATTCACATTAAAAGATATTGTACCTTTCCCTACAGCTGTAGGGAAACCTGAACTAGATCTGATTTCTAATACTAGTATATCTGCATCTACACTTTAGCTAAGCATGGCTTTAAATACACAAGTAAAGGGGTCAAGCTTTGTGTGTAACCAAAACCAGTCTTACCATAGGTCACTCCATGAAGGTGGAAGCTTCAGAAGCAGCCAGTGCATCCTCAGGAACAGAGTTCTGCTCTCTATAATACACCAGACATTTTTTTGTGTTCTGATAATATGTACTTTTTTATGCCCCTCTGGCCTTATCTAAAGGCTGAGACAAAATGGAGCCCTGAACATAGTTTCTCAGTTACTAGCTTAAAATGATGATAAATTATTTCACCCTGATTCCATTCATCTAATGGTTGATAATATGATAGCTCTTATTTTAATTAAAATCTCTTCCTTTTTTATTTTTTTCCCCAAATCACTTAAGAAAATAAGGAAGACAGAATTTCTGTTGTGAAGATGCATGCATTAATATATTTAAGAAAATCTCTTTTTAAATTTTCTCATTGCTTCTAGGCAACCTAGATAACTTTGCAGTCTATCTCCTAAACAATCCTCTGGCCTGGAAAATAAACAGCACAAGTGTATTAGTAAAACAGTGTATGGAGACCATTACAAATTTGCTTGTCTTTAGTTAAAGCATATATCTGTAGAAGTCAGTATCATACTGAAGTGCCTGTTGAATCTCAGTGAAGGACTTTGGCTTTTTACATAGAGTGAGGCTCGTTCCCTGTATGCAACCGCTGGTATCGCAGAAGTGGCAGTAAATTCTCAGAGCCGTTTTTATAGTCTGACAATATTTTCCAGAGGAGGCAAGATCTCCTCCACAGCCTTGCTATGTAATCTACACACACAGAATGACAAACAGAAGCAGATGGCAACCTCTCCTAGTTTCTTCCTGGAGCCACGAGCTGGAGTACCACAGGCATGCTGTCTTAATGCTACACCTTTTGGCAGATGGCAGCAACATTGTTTAGCCTGTAGATAAAACAGAGTTTTAATAGAAATTGGTCCAGTTAAGAGAATATTTGATGTGGTAATGATGGGGACCTTCGTACCTTTCTAATGTTCTCTGGCATCGCTATTTGCTCTTTAGTTGACACAAACTAGAGGAAAAAACCTAACAGCAAATGTTTAATACACCTTCTTTTCTCTGAGCACTGCTGGGTCAAAACCTTACTCAAAAAACCATGAGTAGATCAGTCTCTGTAGAAATGTGAGAATTATTGAAACAACAATATTATTTAACAAAATCTTAATAAAGCTTTATTTCAATGAAAAATCTTCAATAGGAAACTTCAAAGGACAAAAGGATACCTGTATAGTGTCTGTTAATTAATGTGGTATTAAAATCATATCTGGAGTGAAAAGCATCTACTGTTCTAATACCACTTAACAGATTTAAGGATAAAGTGTGAGTGAGAGTATAGCATAATATTTTTAATGGGAAATAACGTGAAATATGGTTAGCATACTGAAATAAGAACATAATATTCCACATAGTACTTCTCATGTGCACTTCCTTGCTTACCCATACAAATGAAAGAAAATACAAAAGGGTGCATTCTCAGCATCAGTGGTTTTTGACATGAGTCTCTGTTCACATGAGTACCCCCATTGACTTAATGGATCTATTCATGTCAAAAAAAGATTTCTCATGTGACCATGATTTGCAGGGTTCCTCTCAGGTTCTAAAAGAGACCTTTATAGCAATGCAAATCACTAAGTGAATTATAGGTTGTTTTTTACTACATCAGCCTTTAATTTCAATGATTTGGTAATGTGAGCCAGGTTGAAACTAATTACTTGAAGCTTACTTAGTACAAAAATGTCTAGGTGGTAAAGAATGTCCATGAATACAAGTGAGCAAGCTCTTTGAAAATGCACTTGCCTTCATCTTTCTCACAAATGAGATTCAGGTGTGATTATTGTTTCCTAATAAAATTAATCTTTGTGATGAATGACACACATTAATGTGCAGAGAATAATTTCTAATTTACTTATTTCTTGTAGTGGTTCTGTGTTTTTGACAGGTTGAAGCAGGGCAGGAAGAGCAAAAAGTTACAGCATTCAGGGATATCCTACACAAACACTCAGTGTAAAAAGAAAAGGAAGATTGGGGATCAAAAACTTATGAGGACTACTTATGAAGTTTCTGAGGTTTCTGAGCTGGCCTATGATCTTCAGCTAGTATTAAGTAGTAAATTAAGAGAACAGTATAATGGCAAATTATACAAAAAATTACTTTGAAACATTTCTCCATCTAATAAAGCTGTAAACTTTTTGATAAGTTTTAAAGACATAAAATTAAAACTTCAGAAACTCACTCTAACTTTTGATTTCCATGATTTGGTGTTATGGATCATCAATTTAACACTGTTTTTCTGAAAGTCAGCATCAATGGAAGCCAATAGAAAGACTCCATAGATTTAGTAGGCTTTTTATTAGACACTTATTACACTAACAATCCTGGCTAATTAAGCCCTTTGGTAGTAAAACAAAGATCCCATTAGTGGCATTGCAGTTTCAAAGAGCGCAAAGTTAGATAGCTACTCTTGTGTCTGGCATTTGTTAGCTGGCTTTTTTCTTAAGTAGTGACTCAGCTCAGAGTCAAACTCATATTCACAGACTGAAATTAGGGAGAGGAACCACAATTGTCTTTTTTCCTTGAAACCAACAAATATGCAAGTGTAATATTCTCTCTGGTAGATTAGGACACACCTCATTTTTTGTGGAGAATTAAGAGCAACATTTTTCTTTGAAAAAATGTTAGGAAAATGTCCATTAAGAATTTATTTTCCATTAGGTTTTTTAGATGATATTGTTTGTCTAAAAACCTATACATACCTCATTGTTTATATTCAGTATTTTCCTCCTATGTGGAATTAGTGGTAAAATTTTGGTAAGCAGGATTTTAAACTGCAAATGCTATGTCAGATGGAAACAGATTTTTATCTGAGTGTAATGTTATCAGCTAGAGTGCTTCTTGCTGCACACAGGCATGTTAGGAAGATTTCATAATCTTAGTATTTCTGGAGATTTCATAGTCTTAGTGGTTCTGGACAGACTCCCAGTTTTAGAAGGAGAGGAGTTGATCAACACTTTGCCAGTGGTAACAGAAGCCTTTAATCAGAGTCTGGAAAATTAATTCCCTGTAAAAGCATCTGGATGCTTTTCCTGCCTTGTAGTCATCTTTTTTTGCAGTGCTTTATGTTCTACTGGTGGACTCTATCATAAACTGAAGTTAAAAAAAGAAAAACAAAAGCAAACTTGCTGCCATCAGCAGAAGACAACAGATGCCTTTGTGGGAAATGAATTTCAAACCAAAAATTAATACAATGAATGGTACAGCTACAACACGTGGAATATAGAGTGAATTAAAATGGGGAAATTGCTCTTTCTACTGAGCAAGCTTTTTGCCATATTTTTATTCATGCATTTGATAACACTGTTATCTTAACATTGTTCTGCCAGTAAAGCTTTTCCAACCATAATATACAAGAGCTTTGTTTTTTCCTTCACTGTGATAACTCTGTCCTTTGGTATTTTTCATAGCTTGACATGAGGCAGTAATGGTTCTATTAGCTGCACTGTATCTGCTGAGCTTGCTGTATTCAGGGAGCATGTCATCACCAGTGCTTTTCTGAGGCTTCCTTATTAGCATGTGCCCTTTACTGACTCTGCAGGAGCTATCACCTAGAATTAAATATTTTCTGCTAGACCTGTCCTTACTCTGTGCAAAAATTATTACAATCCATTACGCCACCCTTTTGCTGACAGGCAGATACCACTGAGATTGCGATAAAATTGCTCCACATTTAAATATACTAGCTTGCTGCACTGAGTATTTGGATAAAAGGAAATGTTGGAAAAAATCCTTTCAGTTCACTAACTGGTGATGAACTTTTGAGAAGAAAAATGTGGAAACTGATTAAAATTAACGTATCAGCTATTATGTATAGTTGTGGTAAACATAATAATGCAAAAATAAAAACTTTTACTTCAGTAAGATTGCTAATAAGGTATGGCACAGACGTTTAGAATGTACAAAAATTGTTATGGAAAACAAAAGCTTTGAAATTATTCATACTTAATTTTTTCTGTAATACAAAAGACAGATGAAGTATTATTCAGCATTTCCTTCTGCAAAAAATCCTGGTTTTTTTCATTGGAGAAAAGCAAAACACCATAGTTGTCATTATTGATTTGAATGTAAACATTTTTTTGGACATATTTGTCTTCCTTTCAAATCTATTCCAATAGAACCTCAAGAGCGTCATTGTACAGTTAACTTTATTTTTAGCAAGACACCACCTCCAGCATTGTAGAAGATTTTGATGTGAGCTTCTCCCAGTGGGTGTAACATGCTTGCTGCAGTTTCTCTGGAGTTGGTAGGAATTGTTGCTGTGAATATAAGAGAAGGCAGCTAAGCTGCCCCAAATTGTGTGCTGTTTGGCTATTTCACCTCTAAAAATGTTGTTCCATAAGTAAAATACTGCTTGAACTTAAAGCCTCCTGCATCCCTACACTGTTTTATAGACAGGGCTATGCCTACATGGCACAGCAAAGTCCTTTTTCTGTGTGAAAGCCTAAGGACCGTTTTGTAATTCTGACAGATTTTGCTTATATGAGCATGTTGCCTTGCCTTATCTACATCTCCCACTAGTCTTAACAATTTTAACTGTGATCAGACTCAGTCCTACTATTTCTAAAGGAGGTACTTTATAGATATAATAATGAAAACTCCCTGCCATAAAGAATTTACCATATAAACATATCAGTACATTCCTAACCTATATTTTGTAAAATCTTTTACATTTTTAGCCTTGAGGGCTGACTTTCTTTAGCATACAGCTGTTTTTTCACGTTTTCCACATGAACCTGATACACCACAAGGAAAGATAGATCACTGTCACATTAAAATTTGTGTGCCTGCTTCATAAAAGTCATATGCTTCATTTACATGGGATGATCAGCTACAAAGAAATATATTGTGTAGTACATCACTTAAAAATTAATACCCATTTTGGAGAACACCTGTCTTACTATGACATTGCAGCTTCTGTATGAAGTGTCTGAAGCTGAGAAAGGGACTGGTTTGAATAGGTCTTCGTAGGATATGGCAATGTTTAACGACATTTTCACCAGAGCATTTTTGTATCTAAAAATAAACAAAGTGCTATTTCAGAGATTTTATGAATTGTAAAAGATAATTAAATGCATGTGTTTTCTGCCATCTCCCTTTGCATGTGAAGATTAGCTGATGAATCACTGTATAGTACTTTAAGCAGTGCTTCAGATTTCAGGGGCTTACCAAGACTTATTTCCCTAATTTTTCCTGAAAGTTGATTTGTTTCTTGTTGAAACTGCAGAACTAGAACTATTAACCTCTTTATATTACACTTAGAATTAAAAAAAAAGAAACAACCCAAACCCCTCAACCTTTACATTATTGTGTCTAATCTTCTGGATACACAGTATTTTTCAAAGTTAGACCCTGCATCCTATATTCACATTTAAATCAAGCTGAAATTAGGGTGAAATTAAGTTAGCCATGCTTAACATGATTGGGTTGTGAAATTAAGGTTGACAGCAAGACTACATGAACTGCAGCTGTGGCATATATTGCTTAAACTAGTTTAAATGTGGCTTCCTCATAAGACTCACGTCAGGGGTAGGAGACCTGTACTGAATCAGGGTAGTCTGAATCAGTCAAAGGGAGCTGATTAGCAACTTCTCATTAAATCAACATTAAAAACAGTTTTGGAACCACCCTGATGCTCAGAAAGCTCCATTCTTCACAGGAGGTCCTGAGAAAGACTCTGAGGCACAGTTGTTACTGCCTACCTGTGAAATAGAAGCCTTCTCTACGACCACTGAACGTATATCACATGTCTCTTGGTCATATGGGCATATTGGTATGCAGTCTGCAAGGTCCTTCTCCCATGGCATAGCAGGAGATCTAGGATCTGTTAGTGTTGAAGTTCATGCAAAAAGGCCATTAAACTCCTGGATTGTGTATGCAAACACTGTGTGTAATATACTTGAAGAGCCTTTTGGTATGAGCTAGGATTTCCTGCCCTTTACAGCTACCAATCCTGTGGATCCTGGGTCTGCATGAGCAAGTCTCTTGTATGCGTATTGCTGTGAACACGCACTGCCGTGGAGCTGACTGCCTGCAGGGAGGCACCGACAGACGTTGGGAGCTGCTTTCCCATTATACTTTCTGGCAGCTACCAACTCATGTTTTCCAAGTGTGTGGGAAGATGTGTGTCTGTATTTATTTATTTATTTTCAACCACATTTGTTTTGTAGACTGTTTGCTGCTCTCTGAACTGCCAGTTCTCCGTAGACCAGAGCTGAAGTAAGAATGCATTAGTGGAGCCTGGTGTAAGCACAGAAAGTGGGCATGTATTATATGTTAGGTCTCGAATTGTTTCTTTTGTTGGGTAAAGCAGTGAAATATGCTCACCATATTGAACCACTAGAGAGAAATACTTTATTGAGATATTCTGGGAACAACACAGGTCCTAAGGGCCTAAATCTGTGGGGCTTCAAGTTCTACCTTCACTGAAGGGAAAGCAGTGACAAAATCTATAGTAACAAAAAAAAGATGGTTGAGACTGGAACAAGGACTAGTATTTGCAGCCATCTTACACATAGGGAATATGTAAGCATATGGGTCCATTATTCTGTGACTCAAGCACAGATGACTGTCCAAGTCCAGCTCAACAGAGCTAAGTGTTCCCAGTTATTTCTGCTAAGCTGACAGTACACAGCGTATTTCCTTGTTCCTATAATAGACTAGATTCACCTGAATCAGAAGTGGTTGGCAAGTCTTGTCTTACATAGAAATTAATCTTTTGGCTCCAAATTTATGTTACTATTCACAAGTCCATTAGTCTTAGATACAGTCTTTTCAGGTTCCTAAAGCACAGCCTTCCTGGAGAAGGAAGGATGCATCAGATATTCTCAAATTTAATTACTAAGTGACAATAATTCTTCTGCTTCATTCAGCCATTTGCTAAATTTCTCTAGTCCTGATAACAAAACCAAAAGTTTGTCCAGAGTAAAACACTTGCTAGAAATTTAGCATTGTTAGCTAAATATGCACATTCAAAGATAACACCTTAGTATGTTTTCTCCTTTTTGTCTTTAATGCAAAACACATAAAAATCTGAAAAAAACAAATGGACTTTCTGTACTTAATTCTGGCCTATATGTCACATACTTTGTGATGTGACAGTTGCTCCACTGATGCTAAGTTATTTATAGGTTATATATATGTATACATAAATATATATATATATATATGTACAGTCATATCTATGCGCATGTTAATAGAGAGCTTTTGTATGTCTGCCTGGTTAGATGATGTGATGCTGATTGGAAGGTTCTGTCTTTTTTTTTGTTTACATTGTACGTATAGTACTACAGGGGAAAAAAGTCCATGGTCAGAAAGGTAGAATTTAGGAACAAGGAATGACAAATCCAGTAAAATTTTAGATATTTAAATAATTTTATTAAAATTAACAGTTAAAGAGACTGTTGACTTAAACATGAGCTCTATCTCCAGTATCTGTTACATATGAATAAACAGAAAGAGAATTGTAACAACATTTTTCTACACAAGAGGAAACTGCTTTGTTTTCTAATATACTCTTTGTTTTAATATCCTTATACTAACCTCAGTAGTAGTGACATTCAACTACACAAAGTTTTCTTATAGAGATGCATCCCTAACCAAAGGAGTACAAAACCCCATCAGTTACAAGCAAAATTGTCGGATGATAGGCTTGTACTGCCACGTTTAGAAATAGCAATACCATTTTCCCTTTAAATTTTCTGAGTACTGTGGAGGTTGACCTTATCAATCCATGAGTTTCTTTTTGTATGTAGTTGTACTGACCTTATAGCACTGAAAATGGACCCATCTGCACAAAAAATGGGGAGCAGAAATTGTGATTGTCTTCATATTTTTAGGAAACTTAGAACAATAAGATCTAATCAGGAGGTATGTTTCTACATTACCCTAAATATTGCATCATTTACTTATTAGATTTACAGTCTGTTTCACACCTCGCAGTTCTCTGCAGAATTTCTACTTGAAACTTTAGAATTTTGAATAACTCATGACTTGAGATTAGATGTTACTGCATTCCAGATGTGTATGCAGTGTGTACATTGTCTGTGGTTTCAAAAGAGAAAACCTGCTTATGGAATTACTTCCTTTAATTTCCTACTTTGTGTGTGTGGATATTTCCTATTCAGAATTTTTCACCCTTTACAGGTTCTTTTCTGCTGAGCTATATCTTTCAGTAAGAGCAGATAAATTGAATGGCGCTTAACTACGAAGAAAAATGAGGTGTGTTCTAATGACCGATATTTAACACAGAAAGTTATTATTTTTTAAAAGATATATTGTTTGTAAATAACTTTAATCCTAAATATTTGAGTTTGTATTGCACATGAAGGAAGGTCCAAACCATCTAACAAGAAGCAGTTTTATGGTTTCAGTGAGGAAGATGCTATTGTTCTGAAACCATTAATTATTTCTTGTCCTAAAATAAGGAATTTCTATCTTTAGAGAATGTATTTGTAAAATGAAAAAAAAAGTGTTGCAATATGTATATGTGCATAATCTGCATACTTACATGTATTTGAATTTAAAGCATGCCATTTGCTTTATGTTACTTAAACAAACAAACAGCTTATACATTTCAATTTGCAGTTTTATTTAATTTGTAAGTACCAAGGAACAAGCACAGGGGTATTTAGAACTCCAGATTTTTGTAATACTTTTTTGCATACAAAACCCTTTCCACATCTTTTTTCCAGCACTTTTCAGCATCATGTTTTATGAAAGAAAATACAAAGGAAAGGGAGTGCTGATAAAGCCAAGTTATTCACAGAAGAGAGAGAGAGAGAGAGTAGAGCATAATTAGCTTGTTTCTTTCAGGGTGTTCAGAAGCAAGGAAGATGTTTGGTGGCTACTATGTATCTATGACTGTCCATATTGGCCCTAGTTCAAAGCATTCCAACATACGAGTGGGCAAAGCAAAAAAAGACAGTTTATTAGTGTGTTTTCCACTGTGTTTTGAAGTCACTCTCAACATGTGAAGGAGTCATTTTAATAACACTTATTCCTTTTTCTTAAAGCATATCAAAGGTGAACATTAAAACCAAGAAACGTAAAATACAGAGTGTCATGCAAAAGATGATAAGTAATTTCTGCAATCAACTTTGCATTTTAAGTCTTGCTAACATGTCTGTCCTCAGTAAAACCTGCTCTGTAAATTCTGTTGATTTATAAAAGTGGCTACTCTTTCAGCTAATCATCTCTATTATTATTATCCTTGGGTTTGTTTGATTTCCTGTGAGGATCAGAGTTGCTTTACTATATTTGTATAGATGTACAGTTGTTCAGGTGAGTCACAAGACTAATGAAGAAACCCTAACATTCCAAAAGAGCGATTTCAAAAGAATGACCTCGAACTTGATGCCAGACAGCCTTTTGTTATCTCAGTGTTACCTGAGTTGGAATATACTAGTACTGTGTAGTGCAGCTCTTGCTTGTGTACTGATAGTGTGAATAATGGACACGTGGAACTGTAAATACTGCAGTGAAAGGGCATACTTTTTCTGTAGTGAAACTTTGCTTAATTCACAGATAGACAACAGAGGTAGTTGTCTTTCCACTGTATGAATTAGAACTGAAATTCTCAATGCCCTGTGAGAATTGTACCGTGTTTCTGCAGGTGACAAGAGTGGGGGATAAGTAGTGGCATTCCTGTGTTGTCATGTCTGCTTACAGCACTGATAATAATGCCAGCCTGATTAATGTGTCTGTTCTTATGACTGTTTTTGAACAAGCTTCAAAAGGTCTTCGTGTTTTACTTCAGTGCTTCTTGAAGCTGATTGTATCTGACATACTTCAGGCACAGTGGGTTCGTCTGGCTCAGCACACTGGAATGTTCTTGGCTACTTGATATAAACGTAGCATTTTTAAGGTGTAGAAACAAGAAGCCAGTGCAACTCGTAGAGCAGGGACAGGGAATCAGAGAGGAAAGCCTTCTATTGCCTTCAGATTTTCAGCAGGAGTCTATAGCGTTCTTTGAGTAGAAAGATCAATTTTGTGGTAAAGAAAGGTGAGCAGAAAAAAAAGGTATAAATGTGGAAAAAAATCCCAGAGAAGGCTTTGCATTCATCTTGATTAGGTGGATATAGACATAATTGAAGTGCGGCTGTTACTGGTGGCTGCCTGCAATGAAAGTTATGTTTTAAAGCTTCCTACAAGGGCATAAGAGTCTTTGTGGGGCTGTCTGGTTTCACATTAGACAGAATCAAGAAGATACAGGAATGTGTAGAATGGGAGGGTAATTATAGCAAACTTAAATTCCCAAGCACATTTTTTTGAAGATTGATGATCAATTTATTTAACAGTATGAATAACTGGATAACTGGATATCTTTAAAAATATGTGCTAATTTGTGTTTTTGTTTTTTCCTCCTCTATGTGCTTTGCTGGGGTTTTCTATAAATTTTGAAAGAATATGCATTTAATTTAGAAAGCCAGAATGTTTACCTATGCTGAAAAAAGTAAACAACAACTATGGATACATAAAATTTCCAGGGAATTAAAAAAATAAATCTAAATCTTTCTTTAATTAAGTAGTCTTAGAATTTTCTTTGAGGTAATTTTTTACTGTAAGATGTTCAACATTTTCTATTTGCTTTAAAATTTATTTCCAAATATATTTTTTTAAAATTTATATGACTGTTACATGTGACATTATTGGTGTACCACTGTTATCTGAAATTACCAATTGTTCTTGGCAGTGAGTAACTGAATTAGACACATGAAAATAAAAAAATTGAACATCTACTTAAAAATTCCTCTTTGTTTGATCCACCAACTAGTGTTTTCTTACACTTGAACTATTTTCCAGTTATTTTTAGTTTAATTCATTAAAAAAAATAGTTTAATTCATTAAAAAAAAAATAAAGTTTCTTTAAACAAACTTTCAATAAATTACACCAAATAAGTAGCAGAAATTAAGGACTTTTAAGAGTTGACAAACCCAAATTTTCTTTAATTCCTCCTAAAAAAAAAAAAAAGCAGAACTGAGAAATTTATGAAAAGATGGAAAATAGAGGAAAGGTAATAAAGGCACAGACTTTCTTTCGTGTCATGTCTAGTGGAACTTTTAGGAATATTACACAGTATTGGTGACAGGCAAACCTTTTATTTCTTCACGAACTTTGTACAGTGCAAAACTGACAGAGTCCACAAACCAGATCAACTACAAAAATACTTTGACTCTAATGAGCTGTTGATTAAATTTTTCCCCATTCCTCTATAAAAAAATTAAAAAGCAAACAGATGGGTGATCAACCTTAGTGTTTTATGGTACTGAATTTTAATCTGAAAATACTACACTCTAAAAGAATTACTGCAGATGATTTTCCATGATTATCTCAGCTGTTGGACTTTTTTTTTTGACGACTAAGTACTTAGAAAAATGGAAAGATTTTAGGAATATCACTTTCTCCAGTTTACTCTCCCTAGTGTCATCAGTGAAAACACTAATGTCTATCATGAATTTAGTCTAGAAAAGAGCAAATAAAAAGTGAGTAATCTTTCATACCTCATATGAAATAGTGCTAAAATTTGAATTTTAGGGGATCATTACAGTTGAAAGAGAAAGTTTTTGCATGAAATCTCTCAAATAATTATGAATAAAGGATCAATTCTTATAAATAAAAGGTTATTGTTATAAAATGTAGTAAGAAAACAGATTTTTAAAAATTATTGGCTACCTTCAACTCTTTTTCACTATCTGAGCTCTGCTGAATTGAATTTAAATGTAGAACTTTGGGTACTGTTTTAAACAAATGCTAGGATAGATTACATATATATAGGCTATTTAAAGATCAGAGATTAAAAGGACAAGTGTTTTGAATTTTACGTTCAATAAAGAAAAATGTGAATGTTGTTGAAATTAAAATCAACAGATATTCAAATATTTTTTTTAATTTTCCTTGCTATAGAGGGGCTATTGTTATCAAAATAATCTTACAGATATTTAATCTAATTAATCCCTGGCATTTGTTTATTTCTCTGTTTATTTCTCTGCACTTTTAGCCAGAGTTATTACCTGTAGTTCCTTAACAAAAACCCAGTGCTACCATTGTAATACATTTTGCTTAACACGGGCATTTTAACAAAAAAAAGTTGCTGTAAACC
Organism: Atrichornis clamosus; assembly: GCA_013400975.1. Classification (NCBI taxonomy): domain Eukaryota; kingdom Metazoa; phylum Chordata; class Aves; order Passeriformes; family Menuridae; genus Atrichornis; species Atrichornis clamosus. The sequence goes on from WBMZ01007683.1 coordinate 40,614, forward strand.
ATCATGCTTTAACTGTCAAAACCATTTGGGTTGATTCTTGCATTCTTACTCTGCATAGTATCTTAGTCTTTAAAAAGTCATACTAATTTCATTGTGGAAGGATTCTGAAAAATGACAGCCTGCTGCTCAGACTTTAATTTATGAAAAGTCTCTGAGAAATTTGGAAAATACAATAAATCATTAATACTAGGAATAGAATTATCATTCATTTAGATTTTACTCCAAAATAAGCACTCCAGAGGACACCTAAGACTTTGAGCAACCTTGGCATGCATTTTAAAACATAATGTAGAGACTGCAATAAATAAAGCTTCCAAAAAAAGCAGCAGTCTTGTGTCCTCCCACTCTCTAACACCCCATTTAATTCCTAGTCATAAGACCTGTGCACCTCCATCACACCTTCCCACGAGATATCCCACCCGTTACTGCCTCAATCAGCTCACACAGATGGACTTTGTAGCATATCCAGAATGTCAACAGTTTATGGCTATTTTAGACCTTGGCAAGGAAGAGCATTCCAGAGGAAAAGTCCCTTGCAAAAGAATGCTTTGCCAGCAGCTCTGCAGCCTTTTATAAAGAGGGGAGTCGGGTCTGAGGGCATCTGCAGGTGTCACAAATCGCAACGTAAATTGTACAGACAGGTGCTGACCACAACTCACATCAGCATTTTTGCTAAAATAAATATCTCTACTCTATTGAGTAAAGATGTCAATTTTTTATATGTTGAGACAAATGGTCTCGTATTTAATGACCTTTCTACCTATGTTTTGATTACTACCAGCTGCTTTTGATTACATTTAATGGATCATTCAGTTTTGCCTAGTATTATTTAATAATATTTCTACATGTGATGATGTTGAGCACAAATTAATAATTGATTAAAATAATAAACTATTCCAGTAATTTGCATTTTCTTCTAGATTGCAATTGTGTCCATTGATTAGTTTCCTATTAATTTTCCCCATCATATTACAATTTGTATTCGTCATCAAATTCTCCTAAATAATAATCTACAATTTAGTAATATTTGTTAATTTATAATTAAGTCCAAAATTATATGGCAGAATGAAGCTACAGTCCTTCAGAGATATTTATTAAACTTTGCTCTTCATCTCTTAGAAGTGAATGTAGTGCTCAAGCAGAGAAATTTTTTCATGTTCACAAGTCTTTCTAGGACTTTATGTTATTCTTGTGCATGTTAAGAGAAATCATTCTGATAATAAAGCTCTGTGGAAGATATCAAGGACCAATACATGTATATTGTGTGGGTCTGTATGCATTTTATGTGTGGTCATAAAGATACTCAAGATTCTAATGGGTTGTTGAGCTGGACTTTTCTCAAAGTGGGGCAGTAATAAGAAAAGGGACGACTCTCACAGGATGCAACCAGAGGAATCCTAGTTAGCTATAGGGAAGAAAATAATTTATCACGAAGTTTGCCAAACAGGACAAGAGTTTGCCCAGAGAAGTTATGGAACCTCCGTTCTTGGAAACTTAACTAGTCAAGGCCTTGAATGTCCTGCTTTAAGATGTCCCAGTTTGGGAGGAGGATGAACCAGGGGGCTTTCTTACTCAAATCATGCTGTTATTTACTGTGTAATATAGGCAGCAATTGGAAGTTAGTGTTCGCTACAAAACAGACACAAGCTTCCTGAAAAGGCAAATTTTATGGATAAGATTTTCATAATTAAACTGATATTTAAAATTCTTGAATCTTAACTAATTTAGTGTAGGTGAGGGTCTGCTCTACTATCCTTTAAAATATAATTTGTGGATCATATTTAGTTTTATTTTTTTTTGGTTGGAAGTATTTAATCTGAGGGTTTAGGAAATACTCTGTTCTCATCGTCCTGTAATGTTATCATGCTGTTCCACATCAGCCTTTCAACTATAGAAGGTGGGCTTTGCCCATGAAAAATTATGCTAACTTCTTATGCTTGGTCCCTAAGAAGCCTTGAATTTTTGAAAGAACTAGGTACTCAGATTTCATTGACATTCTGCTTCGACATTTCCAGGCTAAATTCTCTCCTGACTTATAACCTATTGATTTAATTGGAAGAGTTGGGCCCTGAGTTTCTCAGCATCAGATGATTAAATTAATTATCTCCCTTGCCTTTTTTTTTTCCTCTTCACCTCTGCCTTGATCTCAGTAAAAATTTTCCTTTATTGCCCTTAGTTTACTACTACACTCAGATTAACAGTGAATCACATACTGAATTTTATGTTGTTTAACAGAGGAATCCTTGGTCTTCGGTTTGTCTGTTCCTCTGTTAGTAGGAATGTGTCCACCTAGGAAGCAAGAACTATAAAGGAAAAAAATATTTCTGCAGTAGGTTTTTTTGTAATTGTCAATGTCATTTAATGAGATATGTGTTCAATCTGTGCTGTTTGGGCAAGAGAATACCTAAAAAAGTTAAAATATTACTATTCTGTGTTAAAGCTCAGAATTTATTGCAAACTCTGGAAATAATTTAAGGACCAAAATAATCAACATTAGATTATTTTAATTCACTCATTCAGATTTTTATTACATGATATCAGAGATCCATGCACAAATTGGGAGACTGCGTTTTGTGCAGGCCATTACCACACTGTTATCAGACATTTGTGCACATAAGTGGATATATTGTACTAATTATCTCAGACAGTTTTACAAATGTATGGTTTGCCACTGAGCATGGAAAAGTACTCATGAAATTAAACTCTTACAGTATGAAAAGCTGATCATTAAATTATCAAGCATAAGGATTCACAACATAAAAGCAGAAGTATAATTCTCATCATTTTTATAGTAATAGTTCCAGTCTGTCTACATAAAAAGTCATATCATAAGAAATTCAATATAAGAAATATCTCAGTTCTCAAAACCTAATTAAAAATTAATAATAAACTGTGCAGAAACTGATGATAACAGAAAAAAAAATTGCTGGTACCATTTCACTCCAGTCCCTGATCTGGAATGACAAGAATCTCTGGAGTGATCGTATCTTTTAGCTTCTTTCCTGACACAGAAGAATATCCTTGAGGATGTCTATAGAGGGTCCAGAGCATAAAAGAAAACCAGAGCTTTCAAACAGAGTTTTTCTGCTTACTTAAGAGTAGGGGGATTTGTTATGACAATTCCTAGTTGTAAAAGGCAATTCAGTTCACATACATAAGAAAAAGGACTGGAAAAAAATATGTTGTGTCACCAAATCCAGTTCCCTCTTTTGAACCCAACATACAATCTTATTTACCAAAGTCTCTAAATACCATCTTCTAACTATTGTTTTCTCTGACTCTTCTTAGTTGAAATAAGCTACTTTATCATTTTATCTGAAGATTTAGAAACATTTCTGATTTCTAAATTTTCTTTCTTGGTTACGTTGAAATAATTTTTATTTCTTTGAAAATAGTTTTTGGTTGTTTGTTTGTTTTTAATCTTTTTTCATTTGCTATTTGCCCTGATATTTACAGAATAGTCAGTAACAGTTTATGTATTATCAGCTTTTATATGAAGCAACTTTTCTGACTCTGAGACACACATTTAAAATAAAAGGATTTCTTTTTTTTAATGATCCAGCAGTGTACTTTTTATGCCTGTTTTTGAAATAATGTGACTTTTGCCTTCTCTGGAAATGAAACATGATTATTTGATTTCATAAAGTTAAGGAAATGTGACTGTATGTATTCAGGAGATAGTTTGGTTAAGCTAAGGATTTTGTTTTGTTTTACTTGATTCAGAGTTTTGTACGTGTTGTTTCTCTTTAAGAAAAATATCAGCCTGCTCAGTACCTGCAGAAATACTGAAAGAACACTTTTTATTCAATTATTTTTAACAAAGACTATAGCATTCAGCCCTGCATTTAAGGGAAAACAATAAAAAAATCAATACGATATAGCCTATGAATATTAAAGTCCAAAGATATTCTTTCTCAGTCTGCACACTGTTATCCTTTGTAGAGAAGTGTGTGAATAGGAAAGAAAATCCAGACTAGTTTTCTTGTTAGTACTGAGAATAGGAAATGTCCCTGTCTTCAAAATTCATTATCAGTTTTCTGGTTTGAACACATTAAATACTCTAGATTCTTTCAATTATGGTCACTTTCAGAGTGACCTATTAGTTTAAAAACCACCTTCCTTGATGTCATTCCTTCTTTTGAGAAGCCAATATATATCCCCTTGAGGTAAGTGTAGACCTTACAAAGGTAAGAATCAAAACAAATGGCTCTTTTATACTGCAGAGGTCTGACAAAGAGAAATGTATTTCCATATTTAAGAGTAAGATAACTCAGGAAATGGTAAAACATATCTAGAAGATTACTACAGGAGAAACTGTCAACCAGTATCTTGTGTTAACTGATTTATGGAGACTTTACCAGAGGAGTAATTAAAATTTTGTTTCCTTAAAAGTGTCTTGCTTGTCTTGTTCACCACTGAGGATATTACTCAATCAAAGATTAAGGAAATAATAATAACAATACTACTATATTTATATCCTTTATGGCAGAAACTTATTGGACAACAATATAGTAAAAAATAACAAGCTAAAAAAAAGTAAACATCAGGAAAACCCCCAACATTTCCAATATTTCCAAGTCCTACAGTAAAAAAATAAAATAAGTATTAGGATTTACTTTTGTGTTCTTCTTGAGGAAAGAAACTATATCTTTTCCTGTATCCTGAAGTCTTTCCGTAGGTAGACATAGCATAATGAAATAATTCATAAGCACCTAAAGCCTCTCTGTTTCTCATTCAGTTTATGAGACCAAACAGATATCATTCTAGGGAACAGGTCCCCATTGTTTCAAATTCCTTCTTCAGTACTTTTTAGAGACAATACTGGACCTTTCCTACACAGATACCACACAGGTTTAGGAAACAGTTAATGCTGGTTAAAACTGTAGGCATTGGGGAAACAAAATCCTCTCTGTGACACACAAAAAACCCACCAAAACTTAAAAACAAAGCAAAAAACTATTGAACTACCTGATCTTTTCTTAATATTCAATTTAGGCATTAGCCTGAGGAAATAGTTTGCAATCTATGCAAGGCTTAATTTTTCATTCGGTTACATCAGTTTCAAGTGTTGTATCTCCACTGAAAATGAAAACAGCAGAGTCAACAAAAGTCATGTAAACAGTTGTATAAATCTAGCATTAAATGGATATGCTAATCAGGAAGCATTGATAAGTTTTATCATTTCCCAAGAGAGTGAATCAATTATTAACGGTAGTACTTATGGATCACCTGAAAACAGAGGGTAATTTGTCAGATGGACTTCCTATAATTCTGTTACATTTTATATAGTCCACTTCAAAACTTAAATTTTCAGCCTTTAATTAAAATGATCAAGGCTCCAGTTAACCTTGAGGAAAAATTGATTTAAAAGAAGTGCTAAATTTCTTGTAGTTGGAGCACACCTGTATTTCAATAACCTAACTTTTAAAACCTTTTCTAGTAGCTGAATTTTCAAAGTCTTTTATTTCTATATACTATGCAGACTATTTTTGTCAGTATTACTTATAAGTATTGCTTATTCATGTTCATAGGTTTTCTACTGACACATTAGATTCTGTGTTACTAATTTTACCATTTTTCTTCTCTTTTGCTATTTAACTTGTTTCAGTAGGAAGTTTCTAAATGTCAGACTCAGCATGATTCTTCTCTTAATTCATCTGTATAGTAATATTTAGGGTATATATGAAATGTCTTCCAGCAAATTCAGTGGAAATTTTACAGATAATTTTATAAAGATTTATTCTCAACATTTTTTTCCCCAAATAAAATTCAGAAATGTAGACTTAACAAAGATCTGCCAATGGTTTACCCCCGTTGCTACATGGTCATGCACACACAGAGGGTTTTTTTTTGTCATTTTACTGTAAAAAGAAAGAAAAATATAGAGAAAATATTAAAAATAAAGACCAGTCTTTTTGAATGTGCTTAGAATACAGATTCTCTTCTTCCATTTCAGCTCTACTTAGAAGAGTTGAAATAGGAATTTTGGTTTTCCTTTCAGAACTATGTTAAAACACGTCCGAGAGACATTCAAGACACTAGAGATAAGGTCTGTCAGCAGTTCCATTTATAAACCCCCTCTGCCTCTCCACACTCTTTTAAAAGCTTTTTTGAATTGATTTTTAGATGCTTTGGCAGCATCAAGCTTATCACTGGTTACGTACAACATATAAAAATAAAATTAAAACTTAATGAGGTAGGTGATAAGTGAACAAGTCCATTGAACTTCACAGAGCAATGTCTATCCTTACAGGGTATTAATAGCAGCTTCTCCTTAAGCAGCTGTATATTAAGGCCATCAACAAAAAGTTTATCTGAGGTCAAAACTCATTCGTATATTTTAGCTTTTATTTCAGAGATACATATATCTGTTTTTATTTACCATACACATTCCAGTCCTTTCTCATAAAATTAAGGTTAAATTTCAGATAAGGAACTTACAATCAAATAACTTAGTGTAGTCTCTGATAAATAGAGATATTTATGGATCATACCTTACTGTGTTATGTAAGGTCTCACATGACTAAAGTTTCAAATTTTTCTAGGAAGACAGACAGGTTTTATGCATTTTTCAGCTTGGCTCAGAAGCACAACAAAATGCATGTTCTTTGATATGCCAGTGTCTTCAGCCTCCAGTGGAGTTTTGGATACAATCATAACACAACCAGCACAGTACAACAAATTAAGGCATTCAATGTTTGTATTGATTTTGGACACTGTTGGAAAGTAGCTAATTCTAGCAGGTAAGCAGCCTGGATCAGAATATGAGATATAATGATTTGAAGTCTATCCAAAGTTCCAGGCTTGTTGCAGCAGAGCTAAAATGTGACCAGTCTCATGCTGGTATCCCTATGAAACACAAAGGCAGTATTACTTAATGTAAAATACCTGTGATGATTTTAGCTGGTTTTGACATGGGTTGCAAATGCACTAGTCATTTGTGCTTGATCCAAAAGAATTTTTTTCCCCAAATTTTGTTTTTCAAGGCATCAGCAGTGAATCACTTCATACCAAAGTGCTTTCACCCACTAAGTCAGAACAGAACACAAAACAGGAAATTTCTTTTTTATAGAACTAATTAGAAAATAAACATCCTTCAAGTCAGGGGTTCATTTAACATTTCTCAGCTTTTTGTAATTAAAACTGCTTTTTTTTTTGCAACAATGATGAATAATATATTGTCTCTACAGAGAATAAGTAGTTTGCCTTTTTCTCTTGGCTTTTCTAGAATTTGTTTTTTCAGATGATGCTATTAACTCATACTCTATCCTAAGTATTAGTTCATCAAATTTTTCAGCAAAGCTGAGTGCAAAGTTTTTTAACAATTCTTGAGAAGGTAAATGTTTAGATGGAATTATTTTGCATAAAACATGCGAGAAAGTAGTTACTCCAGATGTGGGGAGAGATTCCAAAGGATTAGTCAGCCTCAGAACTGTGTTAGAGGATATGGTTTCCTGTGTCAGTGTGTTCTGTCTAATCAGCTCCAATTCTGACACATCTCTGAGTGTACTTGAAATGCAGTAAACTTTCTGTGAGTACCCCAGATGCAGAATACACCAGAATAGTATCCTACCGAAAGAACAGAAGGTGATCAGCCGGAAAAATGCCATTGCTGAAAATGTACGAAAGCTTAAAGTAGCAAATATATTGCTTGTAGCCAAGAATATTTGGCACTTTTTTTTAGCTACTATTCAAAAAATCAAATGAGTAATGCTAGTAAAATACCATTAGTGTAACCATGGCCAGAAAAATTTATGAGGCAGTTAAGGTGAAAGGATAAACCACACATTTTTGTTAAGCTCATTCATGTGTGTTTTCATTATTGTCATTATTTTATTTTAAGATTAGTACAAGATAATAGGTTTCTAGATATAGGGGTTTTTTCAAGGTTAAAAGTTAGATTTCTTTTAAATGTATCAGAGGAAGAATTTTCTTCTGTAATTTGGAGCTAGTTTTCCTAAATATGTAAAATACAAAAAAATAACCCTAAACCAACAAAGATACAAAATATTACCTTTCATGTTTTTAGCTTCTCCAGGTTATATGCATTTTACAGATAATCAAATACTGGTGTTTGATTTCATTAAGGCAAAAGTCACCAATGCTGGTACCCAGATTTTGTTTAGTGTACCAGTACAAATTACAAAGAGTGACAGATATCAAACTAAAATGAGAACCCTTGTCTTTATGACAAAATAAATTAGGTATTTTCTATCTAACATTATAATAAGAATATTTTCATTATATTATTTGGAAAATTCTGGGTTGCCTTAGCTGGAACTACTTCTAAGTCTGCTTCAAAAAACTTATTTTTCTTTTTTTAACAAACATTTGAAAATAATGAAATATCCTGCTTTTCAGATTAAAAAAATGAAAGTTAAATTCTTGATTTCAAAATAACTCTTCATTCTGTCAATGTGTTAGCAATAGTAGTACAGCACACATTACAATGACACATTTTGAATATGTAAGATGAAATTTTGATTTACCTGTTTAAACTTTTTTCCCTCCAGTTATTATTTTATAAGAAACATCTGAATTATCAGTTTTTCATTCCAACTTGGAATGGTAAAATTATATCAAAAAACATTGAAAAGGAAGAATTAATTGCTAACATCGTTCTAGATTATGGCCTACATGTCTCTGAAGAAATGTATGGGGTTTACCACCTTAGATTATATATTCAAAATATACACAGTAAACAATATTTTCAGTGTATTGCCTCAGAGAAAATCCTAATCAAGGTAAGGTAACTATAAAATAAAATACTCCATGAATTTTAAACTGAATTAATATTTCATAATAAGAAAATGTCATAAATGTAAGTAACAATTCCATTCAAATTTTCACATTACATGTTTTCATATAAATGTTTTTTAAGTAGTGGACTTTTTTTAAAGTGTGCTAACATTCTTAAGATCCCCTTGTATAAAAAATGCAATTTGCACCTCTCTGTGGTTTATGATAAAACATGTAATGTGATCAGCCATTTTTTCCTTTCAATAAATGCTGATTAGATAGAACAAATTTGGATTGCCCTCTGTGCTTATGCAGCAGTATTGTAGGATAACGTAAGCTTTTGACTGAGTCACACTATCTTAACATAAATAAAATTCTATTTGATACTGTTTCCTAAAGGCTTTTGATTGTCTTGGTCCTTCAAATTGCTTTGTTTCCCTGTATAAACCACTGTTTGCACTGATTTCTTTTACAGTTTGTCTTATTCCCATTTCTTGTGTGAGTGAAAAGAGGAATTTGACTTCTCACCTAACCTGTAGGATGCTTCTGATTTCACAGTTAGCTCTTTCTTCCAGACAAAATGAAAAACTTTAATTCTAGTTTTAATTACCTGTGGAATAAACCCTTCCAGGACATTAGTTCAATTGTGACTTGCAGTTAATGCACCATTATGAAGAAACCAAATGGGACTGTATAGTAATACATTTTTAATTGCTTTTAATCCTCTAAATAAGAAAAGGTTTAACTTCATAGTCTTTGGATTATAGTGGTAAACTTGCTTGTGTGTCAAAATGAGCTGCAAATATAACAGTCCTTTAGAGCCTAATCTTACTCCTTTTCTACTAAGAGCAATGGAAAAATAATTTGTTATTTGGTCTTAATAGTTCAGAAGCAAGAAACTTCTGAGTCTTTCATTTGAAAGTATGAAGATATTATGAGACTAAATCTACACTGACTTTTGGTCTGTTAGACAGTCCTTTTAATCAGTAAAATATATCAACATTATTAATGTTGGAGACATGAATCAGATATTCAGCATCTGAAAGTAATGACATGCAATTTTACCTCGGTGTAAACATAACATATTATGTGTGTTTGAGGTGTTTTTTAAACACATTTATTCTACCCATTTAATTCCTGTTTCGCAAAACTGATTCTATTGTTTTGTCAAATACGTATCACTGATTGCTGTAATTTCTGGTTTTTCGTGAACCATCAAGATACAGGTAGATTCCCAAGAGATATAATACTGGTGATCTTGAAATATTACTTAGCTCCCTCATCATAACTCCTTTTTTATTCTTTTTTTTTTTTTTAAAGCCATTTTGGACTGCTTTTACTAACTGTTCTATTGGGAGCTATTAGAAGTTAAGGCTGTCTTAAATTGCAGAGGGACAATATCAAACAGAATGAGATCAGCAAGACTAACAGCGGAGTGGGAGCAAAGAGTAAGTTGAACAACTTGATTTCAGAATGGTTGCCATCAAACATTCATTTTAGTATGAAATACTAATTGATAAGAAGATTTCTCTTAAAAAAAAAGGAGTGTTACTAAAGTTCCAGTAATTATCTATGTCTATTAATCAGGCAACTTAGTGACAAGTATACATGTCAAGGCTTCCATAATTTTTGTTTCTATTATAGTAAATAAAAAAACTGTTCTAGCTGTCCAGGGGAAATCAACATTGTGACCACAAAATTTAATTATTTAAAAAACCCTAAGCCTTTGAAAAAGGAAACATTTTTACTTCTGATGTTTGGTCTTGTTTTGATGTTATTTATATTTCACAATTATAGTAGAAAATCTCTGTGTGTGTGTAATTTAGAAATATATCTGGAATATATGCCGTTTTAAAGCATTAAATATTTTTTTTCTCCAATATTTACTTTAAATACAGAGAGCTTTTCAGAAAAAAATAGGTCATTTGCTATTCGAACTTACAAATGTGACTATGAACATATAGGCAATACTGCTGAAGTACCTATAGAAATTCTTAGGACCTGTCTTGAGAAGATAGAATGGCAGGGAAAGGCTGAACTGCATGAAAGAGTGAAACGGGCTGGTGCTTAGAGTAATTAAATCTCAGGTGTATTGGTTAATTCTGACTTGGATGTGAGATACAAAACAAGGAACACTGAACACTAATGGTTCTGTTGCTTCCTTGGAAATTATAACACGCAGCAGGGTGTGTGATTCTTGATTAATAAACAGGCACCTAAAGTGCATGATGAGTCACAGGCTAAAGCCAAATGTTTTCAGAACCCTGCTAAGCGGTTGCATATCCAGGTGCCAAGATACTGAGGAGAGTGTAACTGAAATGGTTCCACTAGAAGTGAAGAAGAACAAAGCACCCACAAACCTTGTTCTTCAAGGATGTCTGAACATATTTTAAGTGAATATTCAACTCATGGTAAACACTGTTTTTTTTTTTTTAAGTAGTGGTGTTTATTGACGATATGCATAATGCTTGCAAGTCTTCATGCTCCTTTTTGTGAGCATGACATTCCCCTTTCTCTATTACCCTTTGCTGTCCCACACCAGTCAGAGTAAACTAACGGGTATCCAGTCTGCTACCTTTCATTGTACTTCAAGACAGCAGAAGGCCTCTTGTGATCTGTCTGTGCAGTGAGACTTCTATTGCTGGCTATTTTAGGTGAAATATTATGGCAGATGTAGCAGTGGTTTGTTTGGGTTTTTTTCCATTGAAAAAATGTGCCTTGGTAGCTAGAGACTTTATATTTGAAAGAAATACATCTCCTAATATATAGCTTGATTTTTTGTTTTCCTGAGGGCATGAAATTTTAAAGGACATCTATTTCAAAATTTGCACAGAAGATTGTTGTTTCACATCAGATTGCTGAAAAAAGACAGGTTTTATGCAATAAAATGGGCAAAGTCATCAGAAACACTGAATACTAGGCACTAGTACAGCAATTGATCTGAAAAAAATGGGCTCCTCCAGCTCAGACCTGGCTATTCCTGAGTCATTGTTTGGGTTTTCTGGATTGATCTTAAACCTGTCTTATTAGCTGGCATTAGCCTGATGTTCACTATGCTGTTGATAGAATCTCTTGGTGTCACCGTCCCTCGTTGCTTGCCTGGCTGAGGTGCAGAGGGGCTGCTGCCTCTCAGTGCTGTCATTGCCTCCTGACCTGTGCCATAGTCATCCTGGGTTCCTGGCTCAATTTCCTGCCAGCATCAGCTGAGCTCTTACTCCTCACGGATATTAAACATATCTTCTGGCACTGGACTGAGAGGCTTCCTTCTCAGTTGACTTCAGAGACATTCTGGAGTACCTTCTGGGCAGAGTTGGATAGCATGGTGTTATTTAACCTTAATTACGATACATTTCCTAATGGCATTTGGCAAGCACTAGAGGAGTGGGAGGGATGGCTGTATTTCACTCTGAAGCACTGAGTCAGCATAAGAGTGAATCACAATAGCTGACTAGCCAGAATTACAGTGGTATGCATTCAACATGCCACTTTATCCATATTGATCCGATAGGGGATCCTTGCTCTATTTATCTTGCTTGTATTTTTATTCCCTGTGTTAAGCAGAAGACCAGGCTTCCTCATTATTATTTAGATCATTGACACAGAACTTGAGACCCATAACCAATGGTAACAATAGTAATGTCAGCCTAAAAAATACTTTTATTTTGTGCTATTGCAGCAGAGCAAAAAATTGTTTTCCCTATTGAAATGCAACTTACCATTTCTAGACCTGAATTTGTTGAAGTAAGGTAATACCAATAGTCTTATTTATAGTACTATAGAACTCAACGTCACTTTAGAAACTTCTGTTACAAGCAGAGTATCCAGCCACAGTCATCTCAGTCAAAGAAATTAAGGAGTTTGGGTTTTGTTTGTTTGTTCACTTGCTTTTCAGGAGTAAATCTGGATCAAATCCTGCATTCTAGGGAGGCATGAAATCAGTGTGGATGTTTTACCTCCACAGAAGGAAAAAATCATGTACTATTATCTTGTTTCTTCTGGTTTTGATGTAATCATCAAGGTTTAAAGAAAGAAAAACCATTGTCTTTAAGGGCAAAATGACCAATGAAATTTGTCTCAAAGGCGAACTTCTGATTTTTGTCCATGAATTGATCCTTTTTGCAGTCATTAAGACTCATGATAGTACCTGATTACATGAGTGCTGAAGCACTCAGAACAGAAAATGTAATTCCTTGGATTTGCTAATGAACCATGAAGAGATCTACCAGAATGAAAATTTTTCAAGTGCAACAGGTTATTGATTTCTCCTGAAATCTAGGCAGTTTGCATAGGTCTTGATACTTAATTTTTTTTTTTTATCTTGCATTTCAAATTGGTCAATATCTCATTAGTTCAATTGAAGTTTATCACAAAGCATTTCCAGTTTGTGACCTATTGGTGCAATTTTATTCTGTTTATTCTCATTGTGATGCTCTTGATATTTCTCACATACGTAAAAATCTTTTACATGCTAGTCAGACCACCTACTTTGGATAATCATTTTTCCCAGGATTCATGGAACAGCATTTTGATCTTTCTCAAAATATTACATTCTTCTCCTTCTCATTTTAAACTTCTTCAAACAAAAAAATAAAGAAGCATGAGGCATCCAAAACTAAATTTTTATTACGTGATATTTTGCTAGGACAGCATGTTGCTGAAACAAGATTTTATGCAGACAATGATTTTATGCAGACAAGGATTTTATACTTCCTTTTGAAACAATGTTTGCCTTTCTTTACCGTGACAAAAAGAGAATTAATCACAAAGTTCAGGTTGGTGTTTATTTTATGCAGAGGACTTAGTCATTATGATTTTGTACCATTATTTTTTCTTTCTAAAGCTTGATATACAAAATTGCCTAATTACGTAATATCAAAGAATGACAACAGATATCATGTAATGCACATTTGTGGGTTATCAGATACCTGGTACATGTCCTATATAACTGGCTTGTTTCACCAGAGTTCAGATGACCACAACTGCCTGTGCCAGAAACCTGCCATTATAATTTTGTAGCTCTTAACAAACACTTAGACATATTTTCTGGATTCAATAACATGCACAGAATAACATATTGCAGATTATGTTTACCTGAAGTGTCCTGTATTTATCACTGCCACCCCAAATGGGTCTGCTTTCTGTTCACCTACAGTGCTCAACTCAGACAAATACTCAATCTGACATGAATTTAAGATACAGAATAATTTGTTTTAGTGTTAAAAATTGTTTCTTTGATAGTACACACTGGCAATATGAATCATATTATTAGCCGTGTTAAGTATCCTCAGACTGTGGTCATTGAATGAGCAAGTAATGGAGATTTCTAGATAGAGATGGCTATGAATAGTGTTCCTGTTCTCACCTGTCCACTATTTGTGTTTTGTGCAGTGCTCTGTGGAAGTGCAAGGTGTATGGGTGGATCTGAGGGATAATTTTGTTATAATTAATAAGATAAAATTACTTTCAGTGGCTAGATAGCATACTTGTAGCATGACAAATAAAATACATCAAATGGAGCATTTCCAAAATTTTGCACATGGAACACTTTGCTGTTAGAAATGTAATTTGTCAAATTTAAAATAATTTGCAGAAGTGTTCTAATATTTACATTTTTCAGAGAAAAAAAAAGTTTATTATTATTGCTACCATTGAGCAGGTTTTTTTTTCATTTTAGTATTATAAATAAATAAGAAACATCCACCCCAGTTGATTTTTTCAAACAGCATGCTTTAATTGTTCCGAAACAAAAGACGCCACACTTTTCCATGGAAAACATGGCACACAAATCAAAGCAAATCTCTACTATAGTTAGGATTCTGTCAATATACATTTAAGAGAAATCTTGCATTATTACATTGAAACAAGACAGTGAGATTGGAAGTAGTACTTTGGTGTCAAACCCTTGTAAAAATTTGCAATATATTCATTGTAACTTCCTCTAGATTTGCAATTTGCCCTTTGAGTGTTTCCAACAAAGACTTTAAAAATAATTCAACTTTATAAAAGGTTTTCAGGTCTTTTGTAGACCTTCTGTGATGGCTCAAGATCAATAATTCTAAGAATGCCAGGATTTTCTTGCTGTCTTTGCATTCTGTGTGCAGCCTTGCTCAGTACTCTTTCAGTTATATTTCTGATGCTGCTTTACCCACAACTATATTATTGCAGCTCTGGGAAAGAATGCGCATGCTAATTTCTCCAAAGAACAGTACAAGAAATCAATGTTACCATAAAATGTGCATGAAGAAGGAAATAGAACTGAGTATGAAAAAACCCACAGGAAAAAGACCCTGTAAAATTGCAGAAGATAGAAACAAATAACTCAGTGCTGTTCTTACTCATTCTTCTCAAAAACAACAACAAAAAGATAATTTCTGGTGAAAAATCATTGACTACTCCTTCCATTACACATTTTTAAACGCCTCTCCACCACTACTTATCTTTGAAGGTAAATTAGTTTTTTCTTAGGACTAGCACTCAGCACCTCAGTAAATGTGTGTTTTTCTCAGCACTGTTTGTCTTCCTCTCCCCTTGAGAGCCTACTCAGACACCCACCCACACAGAGATATTTTCTGACCTTGTGAATTTTAAAACATGCATTCTAAATAGCAGAGGATTGCAGTTGCTGAGGTTAATAATTAACCAAGCCCCTTAAACCCCTAGGAGGCACTCACTTGCTCACTTACTACAGATCCATCATCCCCAAGAGACACCTGTTACTGTGCTTGCTCACTTGAAATTTAAGTGTTCCTATTTCTGTCTCAAATGTTGGAGACAGGTTAGTGCAGACTCAAGGCGTATTGCTGCCAAGGGTTTACTTCCAATTTACAATGGCTTGAAGAGAGAGCAATCTGGAAAGAACAAGTAATGTACCAGCTTGCTACTGAAAATGCATTTCAGGAATTTAAAATTCAGTTGCTCAGTTGGTCTTTTTTCTCTCTCTTTTTTAAAAACATTTATAGTCATATTGAGAGGTAGAGTAAATGGTAGATATGTCAAACCCAAATAAATCCCTCTACTTGCAAAACAGCTAGAGAGGCTTGAACAAATATAGGATGGCAGACAGAACAAATTTTCTTTTGATCCTAACCTGTTTCTGTATAAGCAAGTAGGTAAAAAATTGTACTATTCTTTATCAATTATTAGTTATTAAAATGAGTATGATCTCATTAAGACATCTCAATTCTAATAGCCCTCTGTGGTTGTTCAAAGTCTTTGTAGCGCCTAGAAATATTCTCATATTCAATGCCTTGTGAGGTCTGGGTCTAATTCGCTATTGGTGGTAACCAATGTGCTTGTCATTTATAGCCTATAGAGGATATCAGCTTCCTTTAGCCATTATTCTTCCCTGAGAATACGTATGGAAGTTGATCCTTCTCTTTTGATCTCTGGATTGCTTTCTGATGCCTTTGGGAAGAATTAGTTGTACAACTTCTTACTCACCCTCAGCACTCTGGAGAGCTGGTTAAAGAAAGAGAGAACCTTTGTAACTACCCTCTCAGACTGGCGTTGCCATGTTTACACAGAACAGAACATATTAGGAGGTCTGCTCTTGGTAGGTGTATGAGGTCAAATAAAGTAGAGATTCTTTGCCATTTGGAAGGCTGATTTTGACCTCACTCATGCTCTTGTAACAAGATTGTAACTTTTGTGAAGTCACCCTCTGATTTAAATGTTGCTGAATACCAGAATCTCATTTTAAAACTGTCTCCATATCCCATGTCTGTCAAAGATCTTAATCTAGGATCACAAAGGGATAATTTTTGATATTTATCTTAACTAGTGATACCAGTGACTGAACAGGAAAAGAGATGTAATTGACCATCTGTGAAAGACCACAGCCAGAGCTAAAGCTTGACTACTTACCAGCTGGCCTGGAGAGAGGAATGCACTGTGGTACCCTTCTTATGATATGTAAAGTCAAGTGATTTAAAGCATCCTCTACTGCTCTGAAGATTCAGAAATCGTGTGTTTTGCTTACTTGGTATGATTATTACAAAGAGCAAACAGAATTTATTCATATTCTGAATTACTTGTAAATTACAACATCATAGCCTAGTCTAAAATTATAGCTTGGTTATAAACTTGTTGTTCAGAAAGGTTAAGTATTGATAAATATCTCGAGATCTTTGAAGTGCGGGTATTTACTGCAAAAGAGCTATGTCCAGGAGTTGTCTTTATGCTGAAAGACTGAATAGTAAAAATGCTGGATATAAGTTATAAGAGGAACCTATACATGATTCCACTATCACTAAGTAAATATGTAACAACTTCAAACAGTTGACAAAATATCTGAAAGTATACAAGGGACTTATGAGTGTATATTTCAGAACTATGACAAGCATTGGAATGATAACGTTTTCTGAGCTTGGTTCCTACAAATATTTCTGCTCTGATTGGATGTCATTGTAACATTTTCCAGTAAAACATTTTTCAACAAACATAGCCATCTGTGTTGTTAATATATGTGCCTGTAATACCATTTTTCTGTCACCACAGTACTTTCTTACCATTTTATCAAGTCTGAAAGTGATTGAATCTGCTACTTCCTTATCAAGATTACTTCTTCTTAAGTAAAAAGAAGTCTAATTCTGGATTTGATTGTGAAATATCAGTTTAGGAGCATCCAAAATGGAGATTAATATGAATCAATAGAGGTCATTGGTGTCAGCTAGCAATTCAGATTTAGAATAATGTTCTGAGTTGCATGTTTCTCTTGTTCTGATAAGTTGACTTGGAAATATGTGCATATGAAAGAAATCTCAAGTATTAGAAAATGCATTGCATAACTGCGATATGCAGGATCAAATACTTGCTTCCTGAATTATCTCTGTCATGTCATTGGCAACACTGTATAAATATCTTGAATTTGATCTATGTCCTAAAGATTCATTAGCAAGCCAAATAACGTGATAAGTATAAGCAAAACTATTAACACATGTCTTTGCTTCAGTGCTCTGCATGAACACTCCTAGAGGCTTCAGACAGATTTTCAATTTTACAGGTTACGTTCCATCATAACTATGCCATCAGAGGAATATCCCACATCCATTCAGACTCAGATAGACCTGTTTAACTAGTCGGCTGTCTTAGGAACTCACTGTGTTTCTTTCTGTTTAAATCCACAGGAAGCAGTAGTGGCAAAAAACTCCTTCAGATTAGACCTCTTAGAGTACGTTTCCTTTTGTTCATTATATCTCATCTAAACTACTGAAATCAATAGTATTGTGCCAGCCATGAGAGCCTGCTGTTGGGCACTAGCTGGCATAGAAGGTAGTTCCTTGTGTTTAATTGTAGAACGTAGTTTCTCATCTTTGTATTTTGGATTATATATATTCTCTGTAGTTTGGATAATATATATTCTCTGTAGTTTGCAGGATTATATATATTCTCTGTATATACAGGTTGATTTCCAGCTTTTTCATTATGAATTGAAAAGCCTAAGCATTATATTAGAAATTGCTGTCCTGCAGTACTGTCATGAACTTTGAAATCAACAATGCCAGTTCAGTTATTGTTTCCCAGATTCATAGATGCCATGTGATGCCACGCTCTTGGCAATGAGGAATTTTAGAGTGTGTTCTTGACGGTATGATTTGAATCTGATATTTTAGTACTCTTTTGGGATTATAATTCCTTTACCAATGAGTATAATGACTGGGTATTTCTCTGAATCTGTTTTTTTTTTTGTTGTTAAATGTTCAGGGTAAAGTTGGAAAAGTATAATTTTGAAATAGTCCAGTATAATTTTCACTATGTGATTTATATTCAGATGTTATGTGACCTTATAAACACAGTAATCACAGCAAGGGCTTTAAAATTCCTGAAAGTTCTTTTCCCTGTTACTGACTTCTTATTTGATCTGAAGTCTGAAATGAGCAGGAGAAAGAGTAATTTTTCCATTTGATCTGCAATGGCTTTAACCTAGTTACGTAGCATCTTGACTTACTGGATAGATAGATCATCATTAAACATATCACATATATAGTTAATTGAATTATTCTGTATTTGTGTGAATTATTACATGGTATTACATTCTTCACACTTGGAAAGATTCCATATGTCCATTAAATATGATACTTATCATACCTCAAAGAGCTGTACACACCTCCTAAATGCAATAGTTCCAATGTACCCAGATTATTCAGAGAGAAAAAAGTGAACCTTTTAGTTAGGGAGATCACTTTACCTTTCTCAGCCTGTGTTTCTTCCTTGATGAAGAAATCTGTAATGATTAATTTACAAATAATGCTATATACTTAAAATAATTTGTACTTCTGAAGTACTCTGAGCTTTTCAAGTGCAAACAAAACCATATCATTGCATTATTCCTGGGAAATATCTGAGCTTGTCCATATTAAGCACTTTTTATGTCAGTATAGTTGTGTTTTTAATATTGCTTAGAATTTTCTGATAAACCTCGTAAGAGTTTTACTGAAGTCCAAGATACACATAGCCTGTACCTTGTTTTATCAACAAAACACTATTTGGCAAGATATATATATATATGAGAAGCCAGCCGTCTAATTTAGTCTTTTCCTGCTGCCTTTTTATATATTTGTCTTTTACATTATTCCAGAACGAACCCAGCACTCCAGGTGAGGCCTCACCAGTGCAGAGTAGAGGGGAAGGATCACAAACTGAAACACAGGAGGTTCTCCCTGAATCTCAGGAAACACTTTGATGTTGACTGAGCACTGGCACAGGTTGCCCAGAGAGGCTGCAGAGTCTCTATCCTTGGAGATATTAAAAATGGTCGTGGAAAATTGGCTCTAGGTGACCCTACTTGAGCAAGATGATTGGTCAAGTGACTGACCTCCAGATGTCTTTTCAACCTCAAACATTCTGTGATTCTATGATTACTTACAATACAGACCTGAGGTAGCAAAAGCACATAAAAGCTAAAGGAACTCAGCTTTCTCATATTTTTGTCCTTGATATTAACACACAAGCTAGTCTTAGATTGTGTGTGACAGATACAGCCATCTGACAATAAGGAATGGGGTGACAGCTGGATTATGGCTTTTGTAACCTCTATCACTGTCCTTTCATCTTACCCAGAAACCAGCATGTCAGACATACACAGAAGGTCATATAAAAGAAAGAAGATGAGAAGCATGGGAACAGTGAATGCAGAAAAAAGCGATTGCACAAATGATTCTTTGTGTAAATACACTCATGCCCAGGGTATGTGTGCAGATTTATGAAATTTCATAATGGTTGTATGTGTATATTTTATATAAAGTTGTGTCAGTGATTGTCTCTATAGGATTAAGTAGAAAGGGATTTTCTATCCAAAAACTCTCAGTGCAACAGTACTATTGCATGTGGTTTGTGTGAGGGGATCACTGACCTGTAGGGGTTCTGATACCTTATAAAACCTGTAGGGATGAGTAGGGAGAAGAAAAATACAAAAATATAGGGAAAAGAAAAAGCATAGGATTTAATTTTTATATACATTTTTAATCAAAATGAAAATGGGGGGGGAATGGAATTAAGAAAACAGTTGTGGAAAGCATTTATCTTTTATAAATGTGTTCAAAATATATTTTGCTCAATTCAGCTTAAAGTCCAGTTAAATTCAGAAAGAAGAAATAAAAATATTTTATTTTTAAATTAATGTTTAAAATTCTTTCAGACTCCCTTCCTTAATTTTTCACAAAAACTTGAATTAAGTTTGCCCTGAAGTGTTACTTTTGGTGTCAAAGCCACTCACAGAGGAAACTACTTGCAGCTCAGCTTTAGTGCAATTAAATTTCTCAGAGTTATAAAAAATTAAGTTCTTAAAAACAGATAATTTAAAATGTTTCAAGGAAATGCAGATTTACCAAAAAACTGTAAGTATTTTTATCTATAGAGGAAAGATTTCAGATATTCACATACATAAAATGATATTTTCTCCTTCTTTATATTAAAATGGGATAGAAAAGTAAGTAAAAATAAATAAAATCTCTTACAGTTTTCTAGGACTTTTACAATTTTTTGTAAAGGATAGTCTTTCAACACTTTAAATGTTATTTTCTTTCCTTATGATGTAGCAGGTATTTTTGTATACATGTCAAAAAATGTCTACTTGTGCCATTTGTTAGATGCTTGTCATGCCCATTCAGGTGGTGAAATTAAAGAACAGTGACAAAGAATATCCACGAGCTCAAGCTTGATCTTAAAATGGGAATTTGAAATATTAATATAATTGTGCAGATACAGAAACTGTAGTTTAACTGGTCTTGTAGTTCAGTGAAGTGAGAGCACATATATTCCATCAAGGCAGGGTATCCTCAGAATATATTCTTGGAGTTGGGACCCGGTCAGTGTTTTTAACATCCTAGTGATGTGCCCCTTACCCTCAGTTATTTTTGCTGTGTTTATTTGCAGAGGCTTATAATTTGGAAACAATTGAAAGAAATCTGCATAATAATATGCAGTATTGGAAACGTTATGCTGGTGTTATTTTTGCATATTTATAGTAGTGTTGTTGGCCAGAAATTTACATATGTTTTTGTTCCAATTTCTGAGAAGTTACATAGCATAAAAAATTCAGCAGTATCCTCTGTGTTCTGGATTCTTAGGGTTGTGGCAGCCACCTGCAATGTCTTCAGTTATTTGAAATCCTGTTCCATTACCTTGTGCAGTTTTACCTATCTGTGCTCCCAGCTGTCTCTACCACAGGCTTACAAAATCTACTTACGAGGTCAAGGAAATCATTACACCAAGGTAAAGAGTAATAGTTGTCTTGAATCTGCAGATGGCTGAAAGACATTGTCAAAGCAAAACATTACATTTGTGCTGAGCCAGGAATTAAATCCCGACTTTCCAACATCCTTTTCCTTTCCTTTTAACTTCCTTCCTTCTAGCTGAATTGTGATAAATGTAATTACATGAACATCACTTAATTATTTTGCAATTAGAAAATTGTGATTTTCTGTTACCTTTTACATAATGATTTAAACAGGTACAATTTCATCGTTGAAGGCATGAAATTAAAGAAACCAAAAAGTTAATTGATCTAACTTTGTTCCATTCACAGTTCTGAATAAGAGCTGTGTATTCAATTCTACACAAACTGTGGCTTTACATCTGTTTTGATCCAATAAACTATAATCATATGGAGCAATCTGAGAAAGACATGTCATTTAAGATGAAGACATCAGCATAAAATCAATTAGAATTAATTTATTCAAATATGCCTAAAAGTAGCACAAGTATTGAATTTCTTTTTTACTGTAAAGTTCTTGAATTAAGTTTCATTCCCCTACATCTGCCCAGACTTACTGCTTTATTTGTTCTGAACTAGAAAGAGAAACATCTTTTTCTACCACTTATCTAGGAGAATTTTTGGACAAAACTCAAATATAAATATTTGTGCTTTAAAAGTTACAGACATAAAGCTGATGCAGTGCTAAATAATTTTGTTGGCCAGATGGCATAGTGGCAGAAATAAAGCAGCCAAATGGGAGAGCAACATTTAATTCTGGACTTTGCAATAGGGGTCTGCTCTCGGTGAGATTGATACCGTTTTATTTTTAGAGGGCATTGACCAGAAAGTGTTCTTGCTAATGCCAGCTGGCTTTATGAAGTGCATGCTGCCTCATGCAATCAAGATCCAAGACTGTCTGCAGCCATGACAGTATTGTTGCCCGTTATGTTGTTTTGTTTGAAAATAGAAAAAAATCTCAGTATAACTAAGGAAAGAACAGACGCCTGGAGTCAGACAACAAGAGTACATTGATTTATATCAGCCAAGGGTTTGACCTCTCTGATCT
The DNA here is from genome assembly GCA_013400975.1 of Atrichornis clamosus. Taxonomy (NCBI): domain Eukaryota; kingdom Metazoa; phylum Chordata; class Aves; order Passeriformes; family Menuridae; genus Atrichornis; species Atrichornis clamosus. The sequence goes on from WBMZ01007683.1 coordinate 63,113, forward strand.
TATTCATTCACATGAAGTAAATGAAGAATAAATAGTGAAATTAATCCTGAAAGTTGCAGTGTTCAAAGTGGAAATTGCACACATTCAACTATATGGTGTTGTATAAATAGAGATGCAAAGCACTTAAGAAGCTCACAACAGCCTTCCAGTGCAATTCATTTAGAGCTGGCTCGGGTGACTTCACACAGCAACACAATTTGTGATGTAGCTGTACAGCAAAGTTCAGAGTTAAGCCAGATTCCTGTGCCAGAAAGGCTCTCTCTGTTATATTCAGAGAGAAGATTGAAGAGTTGTAGCTGCTTAGCTGAATATTAAAAATGGCCATGTCCTGTGAGGACCCCAGTACTTCCTATCCATGCGGTTTATCAGAACCTGCAGACCAGCCTGACCCTGTGGAGTATGTGATTCTTTTCTAAATTACATGTTATTTTCAAGATGTGATCCTAATTTATTTCTGAATGACAATATTGTAAAAACTAGGTTTTAGAATGAAAAATTATTGCATTTAATTTGAATTCTAGTTTTGTTTTAGTCAAATGTTACTCTTTTTCTGTGACACCTAATTATCCCAAACCCTTCACTTTATGTTCTGCATGACACTGTACAATGAAAGAATGGAATTACATAGAGTCTAAAGCATTTTTTGCTCTTGGTACTTCCCATAATTTGATATTGGAGTTAAAAAAATGTGGTTAGGCAAAAATATTCCTTCTCTATGTGACACTTCTTAATGGTAGAACCAATGAAATTTTATTTTGCATTGATACGCTTTTTTTATAACATCTTAATATTCAAAACTTCTTTGGAACAGATAACAAGCATCAGACTGAGTGTTTTGAATTACACAGCATTAAACACGTTCCTAGATGAATATCCAAGAGAGTGCATGATAAGAATGAATTTGTCTGTCTGAAAATACAATGCGGACTTTTAAAAACATCTTCCAATCACAGTATTGATCTCTGGGCCTGTAGTTCCTTCCAGGAAATCCTTCAGGCTGTTTTCTCATGATGCTGAAAGCTACCTGTCTGGTCTATAGCTGTGGAATGAAAGAACATGAAATCCAGTTTGTGAACTCTTTGTAGAACTTCCTAGAGTCTCAAACAGAATATTTATGAACAATCTTGATAATGTTCATATGATCAAAAACTATCTGTAAATGTGTGATTGGCAGGATGACTATGCTGTGACTACTAAAAATATAGGGTTTAGTGAACCATAATTTGAACTCATCCTTCATCAGCCACATAACAAATGTATCGTAAATCCTTTTTAATCTGTTTTATTTATGTGACACATGCAATAAAAATCAGCCATTTATTAAACCTAGAGTATTCTTCTTTCTACTGTCTTATTTTCAGAACACCTTAAAGAGATTAAGAGAACATGATCTCTAGCAAATGCATCTTCCTTTTAACAAAATTAGTGCATCTTTCTCACAAGCAAACAAAAAACCAATCTGAAGAAATATCTGAATATTTGGCACAGTTGAGCTGTGCAGAAAAGGGTGTGGAAAGGAGCAGAGCAAATGTTCTGAATCTTTTAAAAAGGAATCTTTGCACCAATCTGTGGTTCTCATCACTGAAGTACATTCTGCATTCATCAACAGAAGAAAGTGTTTTTCCGTAACATATTGCTGTATAATGATGGCTGTAATACCTGAAGTTTTACACTTCAACTTTGTTAAGTTGGTGGTGAAATCTGACATGTGTAGCCATGTTTTTAATTGATGAGATGTTCTTTTTCTTTATGCTAACCAGTTAGAGAATATTTCAACTAGTTTGACTATTCTATGAAAAACATATCTATGAACTTTTACCTGTGAATAATTTGTTTAAATATGTTTATTATAAGTCATGCTTTTCAATATTTTACAGTATTTTATGTATGCATATTAATCTGACTTTTCTTCTGATATATAAATTTTTTGATGATTTTTTAAAGTGTATGATGAAAATCTTTTGAGTGATTAACAGATGTCTTCCCTTTTTGGGTCCAAATCTGAAATGAAAGATAAAAGTGATTTTGACTGGGAAAAATGAAAATGAAACTGTACATGTGGAAATCAAGTCCTAGGATAATAAAAGTAATTATATTCAAGGATTTAGCGAAGTCCATGCTGTTATTTTGCAGACAATCATCTCTTTGCCTTCTTCAAAAGTCACAATTTTAATATTAATTGGCTGGAGCATGTATTGACAAACACATGCCAGGAAAGTTTTTTTTTTTTAGGGAACACAAGTTAACATTTATTCTAATAGAATTTCACCTCTAGACTTCTGAGGGAAAAAAAAAAATTAAATCAAACTACAAACATGTTTTTCTGTGACATTACACTATTTTCTCATTCAGTAATAATTGCATAACAAGTTGATCAGTGTAATCAATTCCACAGGTAAATATATCAGTACTTCTTATAAGGTTGTACATTTAAAGCACCTTTAATATGTTAACTGCATTCTCAAATAGTTACTAACATTTTGAGGCAAGTATAAAATCATAGTTTCACATTTCAATAGCTTTAAGTAATTTGCTTCAAATAACGTTACTGACAATTGCAGAATAACTTTTAACCTACAGTAACAAGCATGGTGCTGCAGATGGCCATAAAAGAAAATAAGCAGCCATAGCTACGTATCAGCAGGTTTTTAATTTATATAGCTAATTTTTCGAAAATATATATTTTACTTTTGTGTATTTTGGATATTTTTGCAACAATTATTTTATTATCACCTAAATGTCTCATTTGAATTAGTTTTTTGAAATACCTATTGTATTTCAAACACTTTCCTACAACAGAAGAAAATGCACATTCTATTTTTACATTAATGCAATATTTTTAAAGTATTTTTTCTGTATAAAATGTGAAAAAAAAAGCAAATTAACAACTACCCTCAAATCTTTGGCAGGAGTTTTAATTATACAAGGTTGTTGTGCAGATAATTAGACTTGGAGTATAGTTCTGGACATGAACCTCATCTGCTATTTTGTCTGTAACTACTTTTTATCAGTTTCCTCTTCAATTACCTCGTTCAAATATATTTTTCCAACAATCTATTTGTCACAATGAAAGTGTATGTAACCCTGATTAAAATGAAATAATGGAACAAATTGTATTTTTATGTTCATTCAAGTTTTCTTTTTTCCCCATCAAATCTATAGTGCTTTTCCAAATATCTAATTTCTGAATAAAATTAATCATTTTCCCTTTCAAGACTCCGTATTTTGAGCTGGTGGCATGTTTATTATTATAACTTGCATAGCTGCAGTGTTCACCAAGATGGCATTTGTTTCATCTGACTTGAGTGATCTAAAATTATGTAGATAATTTAAATTCCTCAATATTTAGTGAAGAATATTTCCATTCTATTAAACATCATCCTAGATGGGATACATTTCTATAGAACTGTCCTTTCACTCGTTGTAGAGAAGTGTAGTTGACTGAGATTTCATGCCTGAGTTTATGTTGTCCAATTTATAGAAAAAGTGTCAACCCTTAAAAAATCACTATGCCTTTAAATTTAAGACATTTAAGTTTAAAGAATGATTTGTACAACTTAGGTGAATAAACAGTAAAAAAACTTTGAGGACAACATTATAAATAAGAATAATATAAACATTTTGAGTTTATTGCCTAATTTTGGAAAACATTTCAACTGCAGATTTTGGAAAACATGTCCTCATCAATACAATTTTGGTGACCGGTGCAAAAATCCTTATTCCTAATCATTCACAAAATGAATGAATTTTTGTATTTGTATTGAATATATTTGTGTATCTTCCCTATTAAACTTGGAGTGCCATGTTTATGTATTCATATGCATTTAGAATTTGATCCTATTGTTCCAAGAGTTATTGCTGAATTTTCCTAAAATTTAATGCTGTGGCTCTCACATTCACATTGGGCTATTGAGTCTTTTCTTGTGAACAGTAACTAAAGCCAAAATATTCACAATTGTGTTAATAATTAACCTTTTTAACAATGACAGCACAGTGGTGAGACTTAAGACACAGAGTTCCACTTTGATGCAATATATGTATTAATAATTTGAAACTTTTTCAATGGCTATTTTTTTTTATGTTTTGCTAATCAATTCTATACAGAACACTGTGGTCTATTTTCAGTTTGTTCAAAATATTTCATCTCAGCAGCAGGAATATTTTACATTACTTAGAAGAAGACATTACTTGTGCATCAGTGCTTTGCTAATACTAAAACTCCATATTTTGAAAGGTTCATACATGCTTTAGCCATCTTGTATCTGTGATTTCAGTGGCATTCTGGCAAAGATCCCTTTGCAGACACAAGCCTCTCTTTGTTCAGGAAAACAAAACATAGAGAAAGCAATTTTTTCTAAATTGTCCCTGTCTACAATAGCAAATAGAATGGCACAAGAGGAATTGATATGTATGGTGAAACAGTGGGTTGTGAGACTGATTTTCATACTATATGCATTCTGTGGAAGTTTAATGTGGACTAGCTCATCTAATCCCGTGAACTGAGCTCCGTTTATGCAACGATCTAGGGAGGCTTTTGGATCATATCCTTCTTTGAAATTTGATCCAAAAGGGTCCAATATATCTGCTTCAAGATAGTTCTTCCAAGGATAGCAAAGTGCAGATTTGGGGATGATAAGGATATTAATTTCTGTCCATACCGTATGTGAACTAAAATATTTTTGCAGATTCACCCCAAATGCTGAACTGAATATGAAAATTTATGCATATTGTATACTATTCTGTAGTTCTGAAATATTTTTCTTTTTATTTTTCTCTATATTCACTTTTATGTATGTATATCTATCTATCTATCTATATATATACATGCAAAATAGAATGTGTGCCAGAACCTCAAGTGATGTATGTCCATACATGAGTATTGCTTGATTGGGTGAATTGTTTCTATTGCATCACATTTTGACATTTTGACCCACTTGAGACAACTAAAGGATCATCATTCTATAGTCTATGAAAAATACATGTAGACAGTCTTTCTGATTTCATTGTTTATTAATGGGCAGTTTTGTGTAAATGACTTTTGAAATAGGTTTATGAATGCATGCCTCCCATTCTAGAGTTTTTTATTGTCTGATAGCTAGGGTGAAGAATTATATTCTTTTTCCTTTCTACACGTTAAATTATTTTAATACTATTCCAGATTCAAGAGAAGCTGATGATATTCACAATCCAAACATTTGGGTGATTGAGCTGGTAGGATGGAAATGAAGGTTTTGTTTGTTTGTTTTCAGAGAATCATATTTGAGCCAATGAAAAACTTTAATGAAACAGCATAGCAAATAGACAAAGATGAATATTTCTCATATTGCACTGAAAGACAGGACCTGACAGACACAACAGCTTCTGTGATCTAATATTCCTGGAGCAGTTTTGGGCAGCGTAAGCTCTGCTGAAAACCAAAGAAATCAAAATAAACTCCTCCAGGAAGGACAGGCTCTCCAAATATTTCAGCAAAAGATAAGATCACAGAAAAGTTTGAGAGAACGTTAGCCATTGTGAAGCTGTAAGTAGTGAGCACTATAAGATACTGGGCACTTAGCTAAATGAATACTTTTATAGTGCTTTAATAATAGATTTTGATCAAATAAGTGTTCAGAAGATTTCAAGGAAAATTATTAGAAAGAGTTAGAGTAGAATACCAGAATCTAATGCATTGAGTTCCAAAAAAAATGCTAGATACACTGAAGTTCTGTTTAATCTTCATGAAAGTTATAGGACAACCTTTTGTTTTAAGCAAATAGAAAGAAATATGATAAAAATCTTAATTCATGTTGTAATTGTTCTTGGTAAGCCAAGTGCTACTTCAACAGTTTCATTTTTGCAGTAGATTAATAGGAAAGCACTTCACAGTCATAGATGCTTAGTTTTTATAATTTTCAAACAATCAGATACTGAAGTAATAATAAAAATATACTTTTATGAGCAGGCAAAAGAGTATTCTAAAATTATTCTGACCATCTCTGATGCAAACTCTCATTTATTCTTGGTTTCTTTGTGCTCACCTTTAAATAGCTAGCAAGAAGAGCTCTTGTGAAATGCTAATTTTGGCTTACAAGCCTTGTAAGGTCTTTTTTAATTTTTCTGAATGAACTTTTGTTATATTTTCATATGAGGGTTCTATCACTAAAGAGTATATTGTATCTTTGACAAAGAGATGCTTTTCATATTATTCATTCTTCTCTGGTGTTATTCACCAAAATAAAAGTCAAGCCTGCATTTATTTACCTGCAACAGACAAAAGAATTATTAGGAATTTACTTAATGAGTGTAGCTAGGTGAATAAAAATAATTCTGGGCTACTCAGAAGTCCTTGTTGTAACTCAGAAATGGAAGTTTGGATAACAGGAAAAGTATATTTGAGAAAAACACTAAACTTAAAAGGAAAAAAAAAGTGTATTTGAATGTTACACTATGATGCCCATAATGTAAAATGCATTGTGAAATATTATTCCTGAATAGCAGATCTTAACATGTAGCCTTGGGCTTAAACAAATAGATATTAGTGGATATGTATATCATATTTATACAGAACAAAAAAATATGCTTCTGGTTCATGACCAGAAGATCACTACTGCAACTAAAATTAATACAAGTGGAACTAAAATAACTGAAAATAATGGTGAAGAGTCCTTCTCTCATGTCTGGAATTCTTACCTGATGGCTAAGGTAATTGCAATTCATCAAAGGCAGTAAGATACAGAACTGTAATATTAGAATATTTCTCCTTTTATTTATATCAGAATTTTTAAAAAAGTTAAGTACTGTTTAAACTTACAATTGTCACTACATTTTGCTGACTTGAAAAAAAAATTCTTACCAGCATGTTTCTCGTCTTTTACCCTGCTGCTCTCATACTAATCTCAGGTGTTTCAGTCTTCTCATTGAAAAAAAATAATGCCTGTTTAATTTAATTTCCTGCCAATTTTATATTAACTATAATGACAGAAGTTTAGAACAGTAGAAATACGTGACTTGAATGGGGAAAATAGTTGTGTGGGTTGAAACTATTCATGCAGAATAAGAATCGTTCATTAATATTTTGTTTGTCTTCCAACAAGCTTCCAGCAATTAAGAATGAATAGAAAGAAAAGGGTAATGACATGTTGTATCAAAATTCAAGTGCTAAAGAAACACTTTGAATTTATGTGATCAGTTGAGGCATCTCTCCTGCCTATTTTTCAGATCTACCCTATACACATCTCAGAGTCACTATATTAGTCTTACAATCAGCTTGACATTGATTGACTTTCTGAAGCTAACAGGAATTATATTATTTAGGCCTGACTCATCAGCACTGCTTTTTATGCTTTGGTACAAACAGAAAACACAGAAATTCCTTTCAAACTTAAGAGAAAGCTCCTTTACCATTAGAGTATCCAAATTGTGGTGCAGCTTCTTAGAAAGGCCATGGAGACTCCATTCTTGAATATACTAAAAACCTGGCTGATCACATCCCTGGGCAAAGTGCTCTAGCTGACTCTCTTCGAGTAGGAGAGACGGACTAGGTTATCTCCAGAGCTGGCTGTTAGGCCAACTTAAATCCCTGCAAATAGCCCAAGATATTACATAACGTTAAAGTGGGAAGTCAGCTGATTTAAGAGTTAGGAAAAAAATAAGAACGTTAGTTCCTGATGTCCCAGGGCTTTTGGTAATGTCCAAGCTAATGCTGAACAAACTGGTAGAAATACTTGAAATAGTATAGCTTGCTTTAACTTGGTTCTCAGTTTAGGTAATTTTTTTATACTTCCCTACAAATAAAGTTGCATCTTGGATTGTATCTTACAGTTTTTTAAAATGTTTTCAGTCCTTTTGCTTTTGAGATGTAAGTATTGTGGCCACAGAAAGGCCTGGAAGTCTTACTATTTTTATCCTAGTGCTAAGTAATTAAGAGAGGAAATTGCTAAGTCTTCCTTGTTATACTTTAGTATAACAAGCATCCACTTTGTATCCAGACTACCTTGTGAGGTAACTGCTGAGAAAGGGTTGATGGTTGCAAGCTTAGCTCTCTAAACAACTAAACATAAAAAGGATTTACTCTGCCAACCCACTACTATAGTCCAAATGCACCAGTATTTGAACAGACAATATTTCTAATGTTGATGGCAAATGCTATATGGAAACCATGAAAGAATAAAATCCATGAGCAATGTGAAATATCAGGAAATATAATGCAAAAGAGAAACTTTAGGATATGAAAGTAAAATCTCTCTCATAATTGTGAAAAGTGTCACATTAAGCCTTGTGGAGCTATACAGATATATTGTTTTTCACCAAGCCTATCCAAAATCTCTCCCTAGTGTCAAGCTCCACAACCAGGGTTCTTCATGTATTGAAAATGTAATATAATTTCAGTTTCTAGCTTGGATAGGGATGAATTATTTAATACAGGTTAAGATAAACACTGTATAACAGAATAAGTTAATAGGGCTCAATTAGTACAGATAGCAGGAAGTATATGCCTTTGGCATTGCAGTAATTTTTATTCTATGGAAGAGGGCTAAAGAAAATATCCTGTTTAAGAAATAGAGTTGAAACAAGGAAGAAATGGTGATTTACCATGTGGGTAAAACACAAAGATGTATCTTTTCTCTGTGATCTGCTCATCTGCAAGATAAGATATAATTAGGAATAACTCCTTATGCTGTTCTCAGAATATATGATATCAGTTTTCAGAGTGTGAAAATTATCAAACCTATGGTCTTCTTACTAAACCTGAATATTAAGGGCTATCACTATGAAGGGACTAATAAAGGCCTAAGGGTGTTCTTTTGCTGGGAAGGATAAAGTGAAGAACTAGTGTACTTATTTGGGTAAAAGTAGCTCTATCATGTTGACTCACAGTGCTGGCAGGTGGAACTGTGTTAAAGTTGTGCACTGCAAATCAATAAAGTTAAACATAATCCTCTCCCCTCATGGGTAGGTGCCTTAATTTGCCAGCATTTAGAAATTTCTCAGGTCCATTTTTCTGTAAGAAATTACTGATGTAATTTTATAAATGGTAACACAAAATTAAGTATGTAGTCTGTTTTTACTTGTTAAAGTGCAGCTTATACCCTTTTTTTTGACATTGCAATAAGTTCATAAGATAACCAGCAATTCAACAATAACTTTTTGGTAATATTAATCCTGGTATTCATCCTCTTTTCTTCCTCTTTGTCTCATTAATATGCAGTTTTATTTGAAACCTCGACTGTTTTACAGATTAGGATATAAATGAAGATTAGGGTATATGAAGAAAGTTCTTAGTTTTGGAGGGGGCTTATTGCATTCACAGTAACTGATGCATAAGTATCATTTATTATGTATCAATACTCTAGTGTTCATAACTTTCTTCATAGGGATTTAAACTAATTTAGCTTAAATGCTCTTGATAGTAACAATTAAAGGACTATTACAAGTTTCATGAACAGTAACATACACAGGGTTTCTTCAGAGGCACTTTAGAGCAATCCCATGTTTTTATCAACTTTATCTCTAAGATGCCCTAGTTTTTTGGGTGTAAAAATTTGCTGCCATAATTCATTTAGCCCCTATATTCAAAGTATATAAAACCTCAGTATCTTTTATAACTGATAGTTCTACTCTGACAGATTATGCTGGATGCAGGTTTATCCAGATTATCCTGTCTAAAGTATGTGGTGATTTGCATATCAGAAATGATGACACGTGGTAAAGGAGACAGTTAACCACAGTACAGATTTTTAATTTTTTTCTTCTTAAAGTTCTTTATATTAATCACATGGAGTGTTCCCTAGCTATGCAGGTAACAAACACATGTTATGATCAGTCTATTTCTTTCTATCAGAAAATCACAGGCCATTATGTTATTCCATGAGGCAGGATGCAGTCAAAATTTACAGTACGTTCGCCTGAGAAGGTCTGGTTCTCAGAAGTAATGCAATAGAGAGGTCAGAATTCTGATGTTTGTGCTGGAAGTAGAAGTGTAATAAATCCTGCAGAATAACAATTAACATGCACATCATTGTTTCAGAAAGGATTTTATCATCATTATGTCATTCTCATTGGTATTCTGTGGAATGGACTGAATTGGCTCTACTGAACTGAGTACTCTGTATCTTAGTTTTGTGTCAGATAATTCCTATTCAGTATAGCACTTAAGAAAAAAGCAAGATTAACACCCAGATCTGTTTAAAAATTATTATTAACAGCTTAGTAAAGCTACATCAAATTTCTTTCAGTTTAGAGTATAAGTAGTGATGTTCTTCGGGAATTTTCAGCCTAAGCCATAAAACAGCCCAACTTAGCATCTTTCATATGCATTCTTCCCTAAATTCTATCTAGGTAAGGCATATATCTTTAAAAGAATATGTGAAGATGAAGACGATGCTCCTAAGTCTTTTTGTAGCTCGTTCAAAAACTTATTTTAAATAACATTGCTACAGTTCTTGTGGTAGCTACAGGTGTGATAAGCAGGTGTTCTGTGCTTGTGATCTAGTTGGGACTGATTTCCAAAAAAATCAATAGGAAATGGAGCATAAAGTTCCAAATACTTTATGACTTTTTTTTCAATTCCCATTTTAACTTACATCACTGTTCTTGGAGGAACTGTAGGTGATGCAAAGTCCTTATGGTGCTGAGGAATACAGTCAGTGCCGGTAGCTCGGTGAGCAGCTGCAGTCGGAGCTGCGCATGGAGCTCGGGGTGGCAGGAGCCCCAGGCAAGAGGCCTTGAACTGCCTGTCCTTTCCATAGCAAAGGGCAGGGAGACCTGTGCCCAGACAGGTGATTGGGTACTCAGAGACACAGCAGGAGCTGCAGAGCCCCAGACTTTCATGCTATTAGACTGTGAGAGTACAAAAGTCCAGGGTTTCCTTTGGTTAGGGTCCTTCCTCAGAGGCACCAGCTTGAGCTGTTATTTTTTATATAGTTATTGCATCAAGATTAAATTATTTTAACGATTGGGATGTCTGAGACTCTGCTATAGGAAAACGGGTCGAGACGGTAAGGAAACCTGATTTGACTGTGTGAGTTTGATGTGTGTAGATGCCAAGAGGCGTCGGTCCCAGCTCAGTTGGTGCCAAATGTGACTGCCAGAATAGTATGATATTCAGGAATAGCCTATGGGATAGTAAATTCATATCTGTGAGATTCACAGTTTGCATCACTGGTCCAGAGCTAAGTAGTAATTGATGTACCGTCGCCGATTACAGCGTGTCGCAGCAGGAAGTTTCGGTACCTTAATCAGTTACAGTAAAGTATTTCTAGTAACAGTCACCTGTTTAAACTTGTGATCTACCTCTGCCAGGAAGGCTTAACATTCTTTCTGTAGTCCAACCTGTTTATCATCAGTATTGACTGCCTTTATTGCTTCAAAAGTTTGTACCCTCAAAAGAATTTTGTGCCCTGAAACTGAAACTCCACCTACCCCTCTACTTGTAAGCCTGATGTGGACTTCTGTTTTGCAGGGCTTGTGTGAGTGGTTGTAGTTGCTGCTTTCTGCCTTCTGGCCTGCATGTACATTTTCATCCTATAGTGACTAGAGATGCCAAGGGGGTTGATGTATGCCTATGTCACATTCTAATACAGGGCTTGAAACATGTCTGAATCCAGAATGCAACGCTGTCAGACATCACATTTTAAACATAGGAAGGTCTCCATAGTGTCTTATAAAATGGATATATTGGTGTTTGTTTCAGAAGGTTGAACACCAGATAGCACCTGGTGGTTTTTCTGTGGCTTTCTAGCCTTGTGAGCAGTAAGTTATTTCAAATGTATCATTAAATTATTTTAAATCCATAATTGCTTCTTGAGTGTAGTTCAAACTGTAGAAGAATCCCCTAACTTCTCACTGAAAATCCCACCTGCCCTCGGTGTCCTCTGAAATGTGAAGAGTTGACTCTCCCTGGGATGCTCACTGGTGCCAGGGTTCAGCATGTAGGCTTCCAGAGCAACAGCAATATCTGTCATTTTGAATGAATACAAATCTCTAACAATCTATGTTTGTACAGTCCCAGGGGAAACATGTGGTGTCAGCTGTGCTTGCGGTACTTTAAAGACTTTATTAAGTCAGCTGGCAACACACCCTGTCTCCAGGCACTGACTTTTATGGCAAAGGACCTAAGAGACTATTTTTCCCCTCCTTTTTTTTCTCTTTTTTTCTTCCCTCCTCCTTTCTCAAGTCAACTAGCTTTCAGAACCACAGGAAGTGATTTTATAGAAGTCTTATGGGTGTGTTGCTGTGTTTGCAATATCCACAGTGTAGTTCACAGTTGAGCATTTCTACGCACCCACCCAATCTTACACATACATATGCACACACTGTCAAGTACCTTTATGCAGTCTGATATTAATTCTGTTCAACTTATTACTACTGATTAAAAAAGAAATGGTACAAAATTTATAAATATTATAACCAGCTTTCTTAGCCCATGTAGCCATTTGAAAGGAGGTTATGATAAAATGCTTGAAGGTTCTAGACCATGTATTACAGTAAAATTCCATGCATACTCTGTCCAGTGGCCTTTTATTTAAGAACTGTACTTGCTGTTTGCTTTAATTTAGACAAAATTGTTTAATTGGTAAATGTTAAAATGTTAGTTTGCTTAAGTCATGTTTTGAGAATCAGTTGTTCAAAGACTGAACTTTCCAGTGACATTCAGAATCTTTTCTCTTGCAGCCATTTCGTAGAGTGACGTTTTCTGTTGTGAGTCAGCCTCAGGACCCGCATCAAGGGTCATTGCAGAGTTGCTATGACAGCGGTCTGGAGGAGTCAGAAACACCAAGCAGTAAGAGTTCATCAGGGCCAAGACTGGGTGCCCTTCCACTCCCAGAGGACAACTACGAAAGGACTACGCCGGATGGCAGTGTTGGTGAGGCAGAGCATATGGAAAATGGTAGGGGCAAACACAACATTCACACACATAATCTCACTAGCAAGTGATACTAAGTAGACTTTTGAAAGGTCAGTCCAAAAATATAAATAAATATATTAAATAATTAAAATTGTAATAACTTTATTTTAAAGTTTGTTAAAATGGAGATATACAAAATAATGGAACATAACACCACTAATTTAAACAACGCTTTCTTTTCTTTACTTGATTTAAAATCTATACTGCAGAAACAGTTAAAACACTGCAAAAAAGTCAGTAGAAGGCTGGGGAAATGGTAATTGAATAAAATTCCATACTTTTTATTTTAGATAAAAGACCATAAAAGACATGTATTCTCGTTTCCTTCCATTTTTGGTTCAAAAACTACTTAGGAAATTTCCCAGAATGTAATATATACAGCAACAGGAAAAGAAATTAGGATTTTAAAACCCCATTCTAGGCAATTGTCTTTTCCCTAAAAACGTTGTATAGACTGTTTTCAAAATAAAACCCAATGTCAAGACCATTTTTCATTATTTAGAAAAGAAGAACATTACTTTTCTTTACTTCACACTTTATTTTGTACAGTACTTTGGCAACACCTCATTTAAATTCAGGGTCCACTTATGTAGAAGGGGAAAATGCTAAATACTTATTTATTCCATAGTAATTCTCCTATTAAAAAGTGAAAAATGGTAATATAAATCTCAGATTAGGTTCTGATTTCCTTTCTATCTAAAACTATTCAGGATTAAAAAACCAGAAAGACCTATTCAATTTGAAATGTATTTTATAGAACGTGAATATTTCACTGTTCTCTATTTCTTGGCCTTGATCTAAAATGTTATGAAGTCAGACACTGACTTCATTGTATTTTCATTTGCCCATAAACAACAAAATAAATTAATACATGTCAAAGTGTACAGAATTTTGATAACCAAAGAAATAATGGGTTTTCTAATCCAATTGTGATAGGTGGGTGCACGCAAGAAGGGTGGTGTATTTTTTCTTTTTTTTTGTTGTAGAATGAATTAATTAGTTTGGCTAAGTACATGGTTTAGATTTTCAGAAATTGCAACACTGGATAATTGTTCTTGGGTTTTTGTCTTTTCTGGGATAGACATGCTGACCCAATAAAACGATGTTATTCTTCATGGTAAGATATTGCCAAATCTAGTATGTGTTACTGAAGAATGGCTACAGCAGTCTACTTATGCTTAAAGTGTGTATGCCACTAGCAAATAACTAATAGACTAAAAAGGAAGATAGCATTATCCATCTAAAGATATATTAGGTTATATATGTGCATAAGTTTGCATTTATATATTCTCCTTGGTTGTTTATAAGAATACATTTGTTTACATTTCATTTTTTCAGGGGGTGTGGCAGGGGGAAAAAGTGATAATGATATTACTGGAAAAATCTCAGAAAAAAAGCTTATAGACTTTGTACTTAAATTGAGCTGAGTATTTATTGTCTGTTTTGTAGTGAGATTTTGTGGTTAGCATAATAAAATTGAACAGTTTGTTAATTCCCTTGGACATACAGCAATGTAGAGGATTTGAAGACATGAAATTCTGAATTTAGAAAATATTCTAACATGGGATATGCCTGAGCCACACTGGAGAATCTGTAGAGCCACAATTGAATACAATTTTAAACATATTTGGTAGCCAAGGGAAAAAAAGGTCACACTCACTGAAGTGTAATTGAAAATGAAGAGTGCTTGAGCAGTGTCATAAGTTAATGCAAATCAGTTTATTTGTGTTGATGCAAAAACTAGAATTCTAATTATTTTAGATATTACTTTTATTTTTAAAATTATATTTTATATTTGATAGAATTAATTTCTTAGGTTCAGTTTTAAAAATAGTATTCCATAATTAGTAGATAGAAACATAGAGGTAGATAAATACATTTGTTCATGGATAAATGAATTTTAAAAAAATTTCAAGAAAAAGATTTTGCATGGTAAGACATGTATATAGTAATCAGGAATTCCTCCTCCTTTATAAAACTTTGAACTGAGGCCTTTGAAAGGTGGGTGATATTGTAATGAAAATTATACTCTACAGACTTTTGGATTTTGCTGTCACATTTTAAAAACAAGATTTCAACAGTAACATGTCATCTGCCTCCAGAAATTTCTGTTAATATTAATCTATAATTAATGATGGAACAGGATGGAATGTACTTTTATTCCTTCATATATGTAATACCTGACATTTGAGTGAGAGTTTTTTGTGATATGATTCTTAAGTCCACTTGTATATTAACTATTTTAAGCACAATTGTATTGTTCAAATTCTGATAATGTAGTCTTCAATATTAATGGATCATTCTGACAGAAATAGAATTGGAATTGAAATCTGTCAAGTGTTCATTTGTCACATTTAATTGGAATCTAGGTAATCTGCAGTGTTTGGCTTGGTTAGGTTTTAATCAGTATTTATACTGGATTTTCATGCAGATTTTCCATGGAAACAACATTTTGGAAGCAATCTTGGTTATTAATTTTTACTTCAAATATTTACCATTTAATTTTAGTTGATGTGAAACAATGCATTTATAACTAATTGCTTTGGATTTCCTTTCATTTTAGAATTTGAAATAATACCCTTCAGAACAGTACATGAAACCTTCTGTTACATTTCATACTTTTTTCCAAGCTAAGATGACTAAGGAAAACAAGTAATCTTTATACTTAAGGAAAATTTAGGAAACCATAGTTCACAGACAAAGTAAATAGGAAATTCAACTTTCTGTTTGCTGTTAAGAGCTTCTTTACATTTTATCAGTTGAGAATAAAACACTAGAAAATTGGGAAAAAAAAGGGTAAGGGGGTTGAATTTCTTAGAATATACTGTACATTGCCTACCAGCCTACATGACTGTCAGATGTAGACTGAAGTTTTATTCTGATGATTAGCTGTGGTGTCAGATGCAGGAGAAAAAATAAAAAAGAAAGAAAAAAAGAAATGTTAGCAGATTGACTGTGAAAATTCAGTATGCAAAGATCTTGTTAATTAGTAAAATCTGCAGAACCAAAAGCAACTTCTGAGTTAATTTATCCCCTGCCCTTGGAGCTTTCCTTACAAGGAAGTTCTGCTCGTTTGTGCAGCCTTCTTTTCTGATTTTGCTGTTCGAAAGGCACTGTCTTAATGTAAATTGCACAATAATTTTCTCACTAACATTTTCATTACATTTGTATTTGTATATCAAGAGTAAAGACATTACCATGGTAAATTAGTTTCCTGGTCTTTAGTCATAGCATTCTAGTTCTGACAATACCTAATACCACATCTCAGAGGAAAATATAAAAAAAAACCCCTGTGACAGAAACTTCCAAAATTACCTCTCCTCCTGACCCTAGCAGTTAATAGTCAGAATATGCTTTAAATTATTATTTTCTAAATATTAATAATAGTAGTTCTAAAAAACCACTAATTTATCACAAGTCAAGTTACTGGCCTGACGGATGTCTTCCGACAGTGAAATCCTCAGAAGGCTATCAAAATTGTTTGGGCTTTACTTTTTTTTTCCCTCTTATTTAACTGTATTAGTGACTATTCCTTTTTATCATTATGAGAAAGAGCATGGAAGCCTTCCATGTTACTTTTTAAATACCATGGATTATGATGTTTCCTTATAATTTGCTTTTCTTCTGAATTATAAATATTCCTAGGTGCTATTCCTTCTAGCAAAAGTAGGGATAACTTAAGATGTATTCTCACGATTTGAGGAACGGAAAAGACAGTCTTTTCACTAGTTCCTGTGTTGTTAATTACAGATATGATCTCTAAACAGAGCCTTTTTTTTTTCTGTTTCATGACCCTTCACCTGGTTCTATTAGGTCTCTCTCATGTTTCTTGCAGCCCTCTTAGAAATATTTCATTATAATCTTTCCCCCCACCCCCTGATTTCTGCATACCTTCTATTTATTTATACATGTAGTGGCCTAATCAGTTTTATTTTTGTTTAATTTAGCCAGAGTACCTATAGTGGTGAAACTGCAGCACTGTAGATTAATGCTTGTATGATCTTCCCTGGAGATTTGTTTCCACGCAGTCCTAATTAGACTGTTTGCCACACCTGAGATGCCTGCCTTAAAGCTAGCTCAGGTACTTCTACATGAACTTGCCTTTGATCTGCAACACGGTATTTTAAGTTAGCCATGTTTCAGTATCAAATATGTAAGGGTTGGAGAAAAGCAGTCTCTGTGAAAGAAGGAAAATAAAGGAATGGTTTACAGCTTCCATTTTTACAGAGAGAAATGGAGTAAAGAAAGATTAAGTGGCACGTCTGAAGTCACAGATAAAGTAAGGAGCAGAGCTTGAAAAGGAGCTCAGAATTTTTGTGATTCAGTTACTTGACTCCCACAAAGAAATCAGTAGATGAACTACACTCTGTCACATGAAGAACTAAAAGGCAGGGAAGATAAGTACATTACCTTGGTTCACATAGGCTGTTAATATGCTCTATTTTCAATGGCAATTTCAGATTTAGACTGCAAGTGTCTAAGTTCCACCATGAATATAGAGAAGGGATTAATGATGTGAGAAATGGTGACTTGAAAATGCAAAAGAAGTTTTGATAATTAATAAATGTAATTAATTTTATCTGTAAGAGCATTCTTTCACTTTTACTTGTGAAATAGACTATTAATCTGTACTCTGGACAGAAGTGTGAAGAAAATAATCCATTTGTTTAGAGAACCCATGTTTACAGAACCTATTTCCCTTTAGCTTTTTGTAGCACAAATAACACAGCTTAATGTTCTTGAAGACTTAACTGTCCTTGTTGTAAACATGGCAAACCAGACATTCATTGACTTATTTCATGGAATGACTGCATTTTTGCAGTTCCCATTATTTTCAAATGTTCTGTTCTCTTGAATTCAGGTACTAAATTGCATGAGAATAATTTTGTTTCTAAAATTGTGTCCTGAAAATGTTGATGTAAGTAGTCCATCTGAGAGGTTGAGTCAGTAAAGGTTTTTAATGATTTCAGATTTTATGATGAGTGCCTTGTTTTTTTATTATTGTTTTTATTCTGTCAGGGCTGCATCTACTTCTTCTTAAATGTCACTGTAGGCATGAACCCAAAATACAAGAAAGTGCTGCAAAAACAATAATACAAATATATAAGAATTCTTATCCTTGTTTCTGATAAAACTTAACCTATAATTAGGCAAACAATGAACTTTGGTTTCTTTAAAACTAGCAACGTATATGGGTAATGTTTTGGAACACATACATAATCAGTAATGGATTATGTCTTAAACCAGGTTTTTTGAGAATGGAGCATTCTGATAAGATCCGTGAAAACACATTTTATAAGAGGAAAAAAAAGCCCAGTTCCTAAGACAGAAGACAAACTGTGCAGGAATCCCTGTTATATTAGAGTAGTCTTACGTAAGACGGTGAACCTGGCTGGGAAGAACATTGGCTGCTTTCCTCCTTGGCTTTTTTTAATTTTTAATCTTTTACCATGTTCCTTTAGATGAATTTACCCCATATGTCTTTGAGTTTCTTCAACAGAAGAATATGTGATTTGATAAGCTATATGCACAGCAATACTTTCACTTTCAAAACTATATGGTGCCTGTTCTTTAGGAGTCACTTCTATTTTGAAGTGTTACATATGTACACTTGCAACAGAAATGAGGGAAATATACTCTGTGTTAAATTCCTAGTGCTGATATATATTTTTACATATACTTTACATTTACTTTATTAGGTTAATAACTTACCACAAAAAGTTGATAAATTGTTTTAGATTGTCCATTTTGTCATTGCACTAAGCCTTACTGCATATTAACTACTATTCTATGTTTACATTGTACTTCAAATGCACAATGCAAAGTAAAGCCCCAAATATAGGCCAACTGCGAACAGAAATAGCTCTCATTGAAAAGACCAGAACAGTACATTTTTTTATATCCTCTCTATTTTCCATGACTGTCCAGATAAATATCAACAACTTCGGTATTCTATTCATGAAGTGCACCCGAGTATTGCTGTGAATTGGTTTCAGCTTGATCAGGATTTTGACTGCTCAGAGAATGCTTGCTTGGATCTGCTGGAATCAAAGAAGGAATTTCTGTAAGAAAGATAGCATATTTCTGTGTATTTCTGAAACCCCTACACGTTGGTAGCAAAACAAATTAGTCAGGATTTTTCTGATTTTCTGAAGAATTGCATGTGTCTTGCTGTTCTCTCTGTTGTTTCCCCATTGTATTTGTTCTAGTTCCTTTTGTGCTGCATAGCGAAGACTGACATATGCCTCTTTTAAAAAAAATTGTATTACAGAATTTCTTCCTCCACTCCTGATTTCAGTATCCTGCTCATAATAATGAAATAGATATAGCAATAACTGTTTATTACTCTTAAAAACAGTCTATTGATGACAGGTAACTTGAAATGCCATTTACTAAAACTTTGGTTTCTTTTATTGCCCTTTTAAAAAGGAACTCCATATTTACATTCCATCAGTTTTTAACTGATAACTTGAAAATGGAGGAAGATTTTGGATTTTTAAAGCACCATACCTGCAGTTATATGTTAGGATGAAGCAGGGAGGGAAGGGTTTGTATGTGTATGTGGGTGTGCACACATGTACACATCTCAGTGAGTCAGTTGTTACTGCAAATACCCATGAGATGTAGACAGTTGCAGTTATATAACCTGCCTCATCTATGAATTTCAAATCAATTCACTGAGGTGGTTATGAAAGAACATACTAAACTGAGAAGTGGAGAACTAAAGGATCAGAAAGTAAAGCAGTATGTCCACTGTCAAGCTATGAATTCATCTTTCTTCAGGTAATTGGTCCAAACATTGTGCACCCTGCAAAAACTAATAATTTGAACACCATCTTCCAGTTTGATGAAGGTTTTGCAATTGACTTAGTGAAGTCAGGCTTTTGTCCAAGTCTTCCGTGCCAGCTGCTAGCTCAGGCAGCCTCCCACTGATGCAGATTGCAGAACTCCCTTTGATACTGTCACAGTCCTGAATGTAGATGGAAGGCAAAATGCATTCCAAAATTTACAGACTCAAGGAAGAACAGACATCTGGTTTATGAATGGAATATTTAGCAACCTTTGCATCCATGACAGGCTCTTTCCTGAAAAAAATCTAATGCAACGAGTCAACGGAAATTTATTTTTCCTCTGTTCAGAGGAGTCCTTTCAGCACACTGTATTTTCCCAGTTGTCTGTATTAAATGACAGCTTCTTCAGTTTCCTGGACAACATTAGATCTTTCTATCCCTTCAAATCTTCAAGTATAATGAAGATCCAAAACATGTCCTTTATAGGGCTGTTTAATCTTAATTTATTTGAAAAATACTTTTTTCTCTATAGTTAGTTCTCCACTACTCTTTTATTTAATATACATTGCAGTAAATGTTGATATCTTACTATATGCTACCTTTATAAAATACACAATCTTACAACTTCTGTATTTGTCACAGTGTTTGATGCTTTGAATCTGATGTCTTTAAATTTGTAGCTTTTCCTATATGAAAAAAACTCCCAAACAAACCCAAAAACAACAGATAAAATTAAGAGAATAAATTGTATCTTTCACTTGGGTCTGTTTTTAAAATTATCAAGTGTGAATTATTGATTTAGAACAAAAATCTGACTGCATTTTCAAAATGGTGTACTTGAACTGAAGGAACAAGACCATGTCTAATCGGCCACAGAGTTGAACCTAAAGGAATCATAACATTCATGAAGATCTGATTTTTAAAATATAGAAACAAATTCAAATCTCAAGTATATTAAACTGGTATGTGCCCATCTATGTTATAAACAAAAATCTATATGTTAAATAGTCTTGTTATGTGAAGAGTTTGAGTAAAAATTGAGTGCAAGTCCAGAGAACAGATAGGTATGGCCCTGAATTATTGACTTATAACTAGTTTCATAAGTTGTTGCACTTTCACATCTAAATAAAGTCTTACATTGTTGTCTTTTGTTTCTTTTTAAAATCATGTGATTTTTAATAAAGATTTGTAAAATGTAAAGCTCACTGTGGCAAAACATAGAAGAACACATAAAAGGAATCAGTCCTGCATTTCTTTTTGCATCCAAATTTGCAATTTTACATGTTTTCAGCCTGTATCTTATTTAAGGAACTCAACAAGGTTTCTTGAAGTCAATAATCTTTTTGTTTTAATCTGCTGATGTGTAAATTCAGAGTTATAACAGGAGGTATACTTACCTAGTTGCCACATAATTTAATTATTCAAGTCTAATAACAATCTGGAAAGGCTCATGGTCCTGGCTGTATTCCTGTGTGCCAGCCTTCCACAGGACTACTGATGTATCCCATACATGTGGAAAATCCAGCTAATGTATAGGGGCAGACCAAAGATCATCTGGTAGCCAAAATAAGGTGCTCAGAGAAAAGTATAGCAGGGCAGATAAATTGATCTGTGTTTCAAGTAGTCTATATATCAACAGTTGGGAATTCTAATTCCCTGAGTCAAGTAGTGTGAATTTAGTAATCTTTATGGATTTATATACACAAATTTGCCCGGTTTCCATTACATGCAACTTTTAATACATCTTTTTCTAAATGAGGATTTTCAAAGTGATTGTGTGTCCCATTAGTCTTTGACTTGACAAAGGAAAAAGAAACTTTCTATCCTGTTAGGGAGCAGTAGATAAGCATTTTTTTAATGAAAATGTGTTGCTTTCTAGTCATAATAAACTTTGCTGTTGTATCTTGAAATACTTTTCTCAGTTATTATTTCAAGAGGTCTAAAACCCAAAGACTGAAACGAAATGTATGTATCTTTTATGTATTTTAGCAAATATTAAAGTTTGGTTAGTATGCTGAAATCTACAGAATGATATTTAAAGGAATTAGAAGCCCCAGTATGATGTGTCATCTGTAGTTCTGAAAGTTCTATTTTATATTTTATAATTGATTTTCAGAGAAATGTAACAATTTCTGTAATGACAGGACGAAAGGCAAGCATAATATAAATTCAAACATTTAACATTTAAGTATTTCTGAATATACTACAGGATCACCTATATGTGCTTTTTTGCCTCCACAGCAACACAGCTTTAGATGTGAGTGCCAAAGGGTTGAATAAGTAGAAAAACAATCATGGCATATGCTAGAACAAGACATATATTAGAATTTTTAAGAAATGGCCTCATTTTATTCTACAGTAATTTAAAATAATATTTCAGGGCTTGTTGAATTGTTTTGGGCAAGGAACGACAATAAAAACAAAACCCCCTTCACGAAAATAAAAAGGGATTTTCTGCTTCAACATAATTTTTGTGGACATATAAAAGCAAAATCAGCATTTATTATGTAGGAAAATGTATTTTAGTAGTCAGTATTTTATAAGGATGTTTTTTGTTTTACTGTAGACTAGAGTAACACATTCTAATCATGCTAATTTTAAACCTTTTATTGTAAGTAATCTGCCATTCATGTTTAAAAGAACTGTCCATTCTTATTACAGCTTTTAAGAAAGGACAAACACATTGGTCAGTAAGTAATAAAACCAGATTGTTGTGATGGATAATTTAAATCTACTTTTTTCTAACATGTAAAATCGCTGAAATTAAGACATGAATGCAAATTTCTGTTTGGATAATAGAAAAAGTAAAATGCAAAGGCAGTGAAGGAAGAACACTATTGATAGTTAATTTGTTTCGATGGTTACGTGCTCTCTTGTAACCAAACATGCCCATACGAGCTTTCCCAATTTGCTTGTCTTAACCTGGTTTTCTGCTATATCTCAGGAACAAATCAACCCTAAAGATCCCTGCAGGGGTACTTGTTCTTTTACTAACCAATCTGCATTATTTCATCAGAAAGGGAAGAAAAATTAAAGTGTATCATATCTAAAATTTAATGTAAACAAGCTGTAGGACAATCTCCACAAAAGTGTTAGTTTTTTTCCCTATGGTTTTATGGCAGATTTCTTTTCTTCATCCAAGGATTTTTCTATCTTTTTCTGAAATTGTAATAGTGCTATTAAGACCAGTAGTCTCCATAGAGAGAATCTTGGGAAAAGGTTTTTTAAATTAAATCTCACGAATTCAAAACATGTGTGGTATTTGTGTCCTGCTGTCCTACTATCTTTAAATTATTTCAGCTGCACAGTTGATGGTTTTCTGGTGTAGAGTTGTTTTGCTCTCAATTAGTTAATATTGTCTTTGGAGAGGAGAATCTGTCTCCCTTTTTGGGGCAGTGCAATGATATTTACATTATTGTGAGATGTTAAAGTAACATTTTTCAGTGGAATATGACATTGCAAGCTTTTATTACGAAAAGAAGGCAAAGAGATCTGATGTAATTTTGCCTTCTACTATTGTTAGCCAGTAATAGAAACTTCTATTCTCTAAGTGGAGAATAGAAATCTTTTATTTATCTTTAAGAAAGCTTTTGAGAGATAAACTTATGCATGCTATGTATGTTTGCTATGGTATTCTATTAACATCTTTCAATGTTTAATCGTATTAACAGTGGCCATCATTCCATGCCACTGAATTACATATTATGCCAGCATTAATTTTATATTCTGCCATGTATTGCAATAATAATATGGGGATTATTGTGATATATGAGCAGGTTTGGCAGCTCTGGAAATGTGTTAGTTGTCTCATATACAGCCATTATTCAAGTATGCGAGAGAGAAATAAAGTAGTTAACTTCAGTTGTTTTCTAGGTTTTTAGGGCTAGGAGTGTTCAATGGACAAAAGAGAAGTAACCATGAGTGACATTGTTACATATGCTGATCTTTAAAACACAAGAAATCTAAATATTTCAGTTGTGTTTGAAGACGTCTGATTCAATGCCCCACAGCATGATTAAGATACTGTATTTAATGTAGTTTCCTTACTCAGTTAAAGTATTTTGGGGAAAAAAGGTGGGCAAAGGTAGTCAAAATGAGACCTTCTGCTTAATTATATGTACAAAAAGTTTTCGTGCTTATTGAAAGTTTGTAATAGCATGATGATAAAAATTAATTACATGTAAAACATATAAGAAAATATTTAAGAGATTCTAGAGGACTTAAAAGTGGTGATTGATCCATTAGACAACATGTAAGGAACCTGCACAGTATGACTCGTGTCACATAGAATCTGCCTGGGTGACTCACATCCTTCCTAAAACCCTCTTTCTGATGTGGTGTTCTACAGAAGTACAGTGAACTGGCAGAGGGGAGAAACAGCATGGACTTTGGTCCATGCTCTTAGCATGCTCTAGCCAACCCTCTCAGATTTTAACAATTAACATGGACCTGAGAAAAGCTGTAATACAAACAGGATTTCATAATTTTGACATCCTTTTTTTCTTTTGGAAGAAAATCTAAATTAATGTATTCTGCCCATAGTTTTCTACCTGGATGACAAGAAAGGTGAAGGGGCAAAAGTGATAAAAAAAATCAAATTTAAATTACACCAAAATGTCTTTGTGTCTTTTTTATTCAATAGGAGAGGCTAAACAGCAGCATGCAAAGGGCATGATTAGAATTTATTTTTCCCACCCATTCTTTCATCCTATACTGGTGATGATCCTATCTGCAGAATTAAACTTTGGGAAATAAAAATGGCATAAGAAGCTGGCTCATGGACAAACCATGATGAAACAAAATAGTTGTGAGAGTCAAAAGAGAAATACATTCTAGATTTTATAAATGGTAATACAGAGAACAGGCTCTATACTGCCACAGCACACTGTTCTTAACAAAGGATGTTGCTTAGAGGCATAGCTCACTTGCCAGGAGCATAGATATGGAAACTTGAGACACAGTCAGATCTAATCTCACAAATAGTAATGGGAAAATGCAGAAAAATCCAGGATGCCCCCAAAGGTTCAGATAAGTGAATATTTTTCTCTTGCTTTTCTCTTCAAAAGGAAACAATTGCCTTTAGCTTTTACCAGGTAGAGTCCCAGGTGCTGTTGTTCATGATATGAATTTTAAGTGGAGAAACTTTTCCAAAACATAAAGACATTATTCTGAAGTTTCTAGATAAGTGTTATCAAGAATGCTAATTGAGGAATTTAAGGAAGGCATAAAACTAAGATATTTTGTCTACCACCTCTCCTCTCTGTATAGTACTGTTGTGTTTCTGTCACTTGTAACTGACTTTTAGAAGGTACTTTTTCAGAAGGGCCTAAGCAAACAAACTGTACTGACAAGACAAATTTGTTTATTGCTGTGAAGATAAATAGTAAAGGAATTGAATCAAGCTCAGTTGAGTAGTCATAGAAAGTCATTACTCTCAGGTGACAGTTAACTGGCTTGTATAAAATGAGTTAGCACTTCGAGAATATTACCTATTGCAGAGCTGCTCATGCCCTCACAAGCATTAACCAGCATCCTGTTTTGACTGTCAGCTAAGAAAAGAGGATAGTGAGGAACAACTAAGGAAAAGGGATCTGATACGAAGTCCATTAGTCTTTGAATGGCAATGGCTGCCAAGTGCTGCTGTTTTGGCTGGCTTCGTATCATGGACAGAGTGTTCTATCTACTCACAACCTGGCACTTCCCATCAGCATTAGATTTATGTGGAAAGAGAAAATCCACACAGAGCTGAATTTTGGCAACGGATTAAAATAGTTTCACATATAATTGTGGTAAAAGACACTAATCAGGGTGTAAGCTTCAAAGCAGAATTGGTTCCTATATTTCTCAGTACTTATATTAATATAATTTTAAATGTTCTTAAGTGAACAAGTTCAGGTCACCTCAATGCAAAGAGGTGTTTTAGTGCCACTACAATGTGGAATGCTAACGGTCGCCTCCTGGAAAGCAATGGTACTTTATAGTAGTGGAACTCAGGAGTACTTGTGCTCTTTTAGTTGAAAATAACCTCAATTGCTCTTTGTCAAGAAAGGATGGAAAACAGAATGAAATAAATTGTTTTTTCTGCTCTCAAAATCTTCAACCAATTCTGATCTCTTGCAGAAATAAACGCTTTTTCCAGAATTTTATCATTTTGATTCACTATTTTCTCTCACAAATGTTTCTTGAAATCATCTTGTGCTGTGAAGTTCCCAGTGCCTTGACTACTGCTTTGAAAATAACTCCATCTTTTCCAATTATAGAAATACACATATATATGCCTATAAGTGTATACCACATAGTTTCCAAACAGGTCTTGAAAGAACAATTGAATATGAAGAAACCCCATTAAAAGAGCCTTTAAAAATATTTGTTATTTGGTTGGGGTTTTTTTTTCTTGTTTTTATTGACATAACCTTGGAGAGCAAAGAGTCTCTGTGTTATGCCTCATAATTTGGTGACAAAATCTCAAAATGACTTGAACACAGAGAGGAGTTTCTGGGACTTTCTCACATCCTTTTTCACTAGCAATCCCAAAGGGATTATTAATTTACAAAAATTAAACAATAAACTTATTTAGACAGTATAAATCTGAGTTATTCTTGCCTTTTCACATCTCACACGGGACTAAAATTTAACATGATGCTACAATAGTCACTTCTTTTTCCACAGGAACTATACTCTGCATAAGGGATAAAATATTTAAGCATACAGTACTTCTGAGATTCTGCAATAAGGAAATAAACAGAAACTTCATTCACACTACTGTAATGACTGTGTAATGAAGGGATTTACCACCATTATAAACAACTAAATATAATTCCATCCTTAAGACCCTATATTTTGCAAATGCGCATCACTTAACTAGCATTTTGTACTGAGACATCATGAAAACATTCAAGTTCAACCAGACACACCATTATTTATGGGTTGCAAATGACTAGATTGTAACTAATGCTATCCGTAGGGGTGTAGAATTGTAGCTAATACCTAAACCTATTATACATTATACTTATTGGATTGTAGACACTCTGGAGCAAATACTCACTATATGCTACAACACAAGTCTCAAGCTGCTCACATACACAGTAGAATATTACTGTCAGAATTCATGTAAAGCCCCCATAGGACAAACAGAGGTTAGATTGACCTCAAAACATATACAAATTTATTATAGTTTTTATTTAACTTCATATATTTTCATATCTATTTTCCATATTTCTGTGCTTCATTTGTAACCCCTGAATGTTGGATTTTTGTGTATGACTTTCTCATAATGTCCAGAGATGTAACTTTAACAAAAATAACAAATTTGGACAAGTTGGCACTTCTATGTGTGTAACAAGCCACTGCCCTGGGAAGCAGAGAAAAACAAAAAATCTAGCTAGTTGAAATTATTAATAAATACAATTATATTTAGAAATTTTCTTGCTATAAAATGTCAAGTATCTATTAAAAAAACTCCTTACATTTTTAAATTCAGTCTTAGATATGTATGCAGTCTGTTACAAAATAGTGTGACTTTTTCTCTTTTAGCATTATGTTGAATGCTGCTGACCTTAGTGAGAGTTGTGATGTTTTGTGACATGGAACATCTGGCAAAATATGCAGATACTTGTGCCTTTCAAGCCTCTGATGGCTGGGATACTTTTAAAGTTATTTTAAAGCAAAACACATAGAGAACTATTTCTTTAGGCTTTCCTCAGTTTTCTAACAGGTAAGAGCTTTCATGAAATTTTTAGTGTATTTTCTACTCCCTGAGATCTGAACTTGAACAGCCTTTGAAATCTTTACAGTTACTACTATAGTTATGTAGAGATAATTATTTGTATCACTTTAGCAGAACTGTCTTGCAAAGGCCCTTCCTCTGGTGAATGAGAGAATAAAATCAGAAATGTTTCTGAAATAATAGGTCCAAATAATAGGTTTGAAACAGTAAAAAATTGAAAAATTATTTACAAGTACAAAAAATGGCACCTATGTTCAAATGGTAAGCAAACAATTAATGAGTGATTAATCAGCAGCTCAGGCAGCCAAATAGTAATCTTTGCAGGAGAAGCAGTTGCATCATTCTGCACCAGCAAGAAATAAGCTGTTTCCACCTTTGTGTTCAACTTAAGAATTTCACAGCATGATATGGAATAGATATTGGGAGCTGGGGAGTCTAGGTTCTGCTTTCAGCTCTGCCACAACCAGTATGAAACAATGAAAAAAGTTCTTTATGAACCAAATGCAAAATACATTTCATAAAATGAAAAGGAAATTCTTTGTAAATATTAGTGAGCTTCCTAAAGGGGAAGCTGCTGATGATTGCAAATTTCAAATTACTTCCAAGTTTTAGTTTGATTAAGCTCAATCTTTACTCAGACTATTCTCATCTGAAAAACCTCTATATATTCATGGTGCACATAATTTGTCAACAAAGGAAAAAACAATTAAAACTGAAGAAAAAGGAGCTATAGTCGTTTGATATGACTCAATATATTAATTTTTCCTAAATAAATATTTTCCCTCAGAATTGACAGAAATGTATCAAATAAGCTAAGCTTTACATGCATATCCTGTTGATTTTAGAAATCAATTGGCAATGCTTCATTCTAACAGAGTTGCTCTGCCCCTTTCCAAGCCTTGCTGTTCTTTCTACCCTGCACCAAGAGGTTCTTTACTCTTAACAAGGACATCTAGTATCTGGGGCAAGGGCCAAGAAATTTACAAAGCTTCCACTACTCCAGCAGCATTCCTGAAAGGCCTTTCCTTCCTTAAGTTTCACTGCACTTTCATGCAATGGAGTAATTTCCAGAATTTGGAGAAGTGTTTGCAATTTAGGTGGTTGGGTAAAAACAATCTACTGAACCGTAACTTACCTTTCGTGTAGCATGTAGGGGTACTATTGCTAGCAATATAATGCAGCTTATTTTGCTGAATGTTTTAATAGGCTTAAGGAATAACTACCCTTTTGTTATGCACGAAGAAATAGCTAACATTGTAATTAAGAAAATGTCAAACCATCCCTCTAGATGCTTCAAAAATATTTTTTTTAACTTTCTGATAAAGGGGTTGACTATTCACTGAAAATGTTGGAGTTCAAAGCAAGCAGCAGTGCCTTTAGTGAGGATGTGTATTGGTGAAGATGCCTCTTTGTGCTGCAGAAAAGCAGACTTAGGTTTCAGTTTGGGTTTTTGATAAGTTTGGAGATGCTATGTCTCCTGCATACCTTTCAGAAAGATATTAGCCAACACAGCTGTATCACTTTAATTTTTATAATTGTCATAAGAAATAAAAAAAGCATGCAGCAGGTGATTATGTGACAACAATATAACCACTAATGTGAGAATGGCTTCAACAAAAGCAACTTTACAGCATTAATTACAATAAATGAGATTTTTTTATCTGGTAACAATGAAAAGGGCATTTTATATTTATGCTAAAATTATGCTTAACTTCTTTCTACATTTTAAAGTGCCATAAATCTAGCATTTTAAATTATTTTTTTAATATTAACATTTAAAGGTTAAGTTCAGCTATCTAAGAATAATCATAATCCAAAGTAGAAAAAAAAGGTCATTAAATGCTTCATTAATGCAGTTTTTAAAATAAAATGGATTTTAATTATTTCAAGCACATAAATACTTTCACTTACACTGCAACATTTTTCTATTCCATCATTTCCCTTGAATTAGTCTGTTTTCCTTGAGTGATAGATAGTGCTCTAATTCCAGGCCGTACACACTTCCCTTCCAAGTGCATCTTCACCATAAACCTATCATTAGGTTTTTGTGGAAGGGCTTATCACAGCCCTGGTGAAAGAATGCAACTGTTTTCACGTAGAAGAAATCTCGCTGACTTTTCTACATTTTTAGGTATGTAAAATACTACATTATAAATTTTTCCTATGCTCAAGGTGGTAGTTTTAAATGCTTCAGTAGAGATAGTCCAAGCAAAATAACCAAATAACCAAAACAACAACAGCAACAACAAAAAACCAAACAAACAAAACAAAAAAATACCCCAACCCCCCCAAAGAAACCCACAAAAAAACCCCCAAAGACCAAAAACAAAAGAAAAAAAATAGGAAAGGAAAAAAAAAAAATTCCCTAGAAGAAACCTGAATTTGTAGAAGATACCAACGTTCTAATTTTTACATGTTTCTTTAGTTGCTTGAATTTTTAAAATGAAAAAATTACAGAAGTTTTATTTTAGTCAAAGGTGATTGAAATAATTCATTTCTCCAGAACTGAATTCTACGTATGAATAAAGTATTCATCCTTCATATTTCAGGCAATAATGGCAAACAGTATATATTTTGTAATAGCCTGTTTATTATGTGTACTATTGAGGACTTAAGACCTTCCAATCCCTTCTTTTCCTCTCTTACAGGATTTCACTACTAATGTGGATGACTTTTTTGAGAAATTACATAATTATTGGAGTTAACATTACATTGTAAAAATACTTTTTAAATATTTGTCATTTTTCCTTTTTTTATGCAAGAAAAGTGAAGGGTAAATTCCATTAATTTGTGATATATCTTTCTTCTCTGGAAAACCAATGGGGTTTTTTTAAATTTCTAATTACATTTGGTAACTTTGTAAGTTTGGAAATCTTTTGGGTTTTTTTTCCTTGTTCTATAAAAATGTTGTTGTCAATAGTTGATGATACTAGTAGTGAAGAAAATTATTTGGTTTTGAGTATAATAAATGGCAAAATACTTTGGTCTCTTGTGAGTGTTACCATCACCTCATGATGATAATATATCATGTAGCTTATTAACTTTGCAGGGGTGCAGAAATAAAACAGCAGGATATGCTGCAAGAGAAATATTTATATCACTGCATGATGGTTTCCTGCCTTATAGTAAAATGTCATGCAAACCACTGATATCAAATTGAGACATCTACAAAAAACATTTCCGAATTGTGTTTAGAGCACTGAAAATTAAAACTTCAGAGCAAAAACTAATATAAAGATAAAATTTATTCCTTTCTAACTGTCCTAACCAAAACTACCATGAAAAGGGACTCCTACACATAAAACCTAGTAGATCACCTAATTTTTTTGCTTTGCTGGATCATTCCCTAATGTCTATTTTTAGAAGAAAAGGAGACTGAGAGGTGAACTCATTGTTTCCTGCAGCTTCCCATGGAGGGGAGATAAAGAAGGGGATGCTGAGTCCTTCTTGCTAGGATCCAGTGACAGGATGCACGGAAATGTTTCGAAGCTACACTAGGGGAGGTTTAGACTGGACATTAGGATGCATTTCTTTACTGACTGTGTGGTCACATACTGGATCAGACTTCCTAGAGAGGTGGTTGATGTCCAGGCCTGTTAGTGTTTTAGAGGCTTTTGTACAATGCCCTTGACAACATGCTTTAATTTTTGGTTGGACTAGATGATAATTGGAGGTCTATTCCTCTGTACTAGAACTCTATGATGTTATTCTAATTAGCAAAAAAATTAATGTAACACAATGGAATGTATAAGGAGGAAAAAAAAAAAGGAAAAAAGAGGAAGGGAAACCAGATCTAAACTGCAAATTATTTTTCTATGCTTTTCTTTTTTTTAATAGTATGTTTTCCAGATCTCTTTGTTAAGGTTGTCCAATTTTTTGTAAATTTCTCATCAAAAAATTAAGCTTATTCTAATATGAGTAGTTTTTATTTTCAGTATAGTATACACATAAAATCATGTTGGAATAAGAACATTCTCAAAAGATATAGGAAACATTTATTTCTTGCTGCATAGCTTTACTTAAAGAAACTGCAACAGTAAAAATGCTCTAGATGCAAATACACATAAAAAATATATTTGAGATCTAATTTTTTCATAAAATAGAGACTGAAGGGACTGGAAGAGGTCTTCCACCCAGCAGTCCCATTCTCACATGAACAACATTATTGTATATTTCATGTTGTAAATTTGTTGATTTCCAATTTAAAGCCATTATCATAAAAGTAAAGTCAATTTCTACACCTCTCTTATAAGAGAGATAGAAACTATGAGTTTGAAGATAAAACATATCAGCCCATTCATTTCTTTTTGTCCTTATGTTTTTAGGTTTTTTTCCATCCCAGGGCTATGAGAGAATCCAAATTTCTAAGTCCAGCCTTCCACCAGCCTGGATCTTTGAACACCAAGCCAATGCTCTAATGTTTTTTTTCTTTTCCTGTATCAATGAGATGTGAGATCAAGATATCATTTCCCCCCCATCCCACTATGCTTTTCCTTTACCTGCTAATGTCAAAATTCAGTTTTGGAAAATGGTTCAGAAAATTGTAGATGAAGACTTACCATGCAGTCTTCTAGCTGAGTTGTTAACACAGATGAGTCCATGTGTAACATGTGAAGGTATATGTGTGTGTTTAGATATATATTTATAGAGAGAGAATGAATGTACACACTTGAAAAAGGGTTTATATTGAATAAGTTAAATTAGAAATATATTTTTTAAAATGGGGACTATGAGACAACAGCAATCACCAACTTGTAGCTAAAATTACTACATGAGTAAGTGAATAATCCTACTTTGCTCTACAAATGGTTTAAAGAAAGCTGTAGTGTTGTGGTTGTCAGTTTCTAAAATCAAGCAATTTAAGTGGGACTATTAGCAGAACTAAGCAGGTTTATTAACTTGGAAAAGCACATGACTTTACTGAAAGATGCTAATTGCACCTGACTTCAGCCAACACATGAGTTTGAGTTGGGTTTTTTCCCAGCTAGAACATTCACCTGACCACAGAATCAACCATATTGGTCTGGGCTGAGCCAAAACCTACGCTATAAGGAAACCAAATTCAAACATACAACCTAGGTAGAGCCAGCATTCCTTTCTGTTGTTTGCTTGAAGTTCCATACCTTAACACACTCCTTACCATTGTTTACAGAAAAGCAGGGCTCCTTCACATCCTGGAACCAATCCATGCTCATTGTCACTGCGCTTGTCTCTCAAAAACAGTACCAAATATTGCCACACAAGAATTTTAGCTCAGGCCTTTTCCCTTGGTTTCAGTACTAGTTTTTGTAATTCACTCCCTCTGGGGTTTGCATGAGAATGTTGTTCTTATTACTCCTTTATATCCAATGTTGAGTGTAATCAGCTACAGCTGTCTCAATGAGTCATCAGTAATTAACCTGAAACTCCCTCCAGCGTTCTAGCCTCTACTCGTAGGATAATGATTTTGCTGGCTTGCACCTTTGTGTTTCCTCCCTTACCGTCAAAGGTAAGAAGTAGTAGTAGCATTTCTAATTTCAGTCAGAGAGTACAAGACCTCTAGAAGTCATGCAAGTCTTTATATCAAAACAATTGTCATATTTAAGACATAAGGGGAAAAGTACTAAACTCACCCAGGTCTTTCTGAAACTAGTATTATTAATAACAGTACTTGTAATGAACTTGGTATGGGAAATACTCAAACAAAAAGACCTACATTGAAAAAAAATAAAGGTAGCACAAGCTAGGCCAGGGGCATGGGAGCTAAAGTTAATGGGAGACTCAGGAACCAGAGATAGTTGTATATTTTTCTTTTCAGGTAACCATCAAGAGTAGACTTCCAAAGTCAGATCTTTGTGTTTTGCAAAGGTAACCCTAAACAAATAAATTCACTAACTAGGGAAAGCAAAAAACCCCATACATGAGCTAAGTGAGCTCTCCAGAACTAGCCAAAGTAAAACTCTAAAGTGCCTCAATTTTTTAAGGTTACACTAGTAAGGGGAAGTGGATGACAAGGGCATTGAGTGTTGTCTTTATGGTAAGTACATTTTTGGTGATCGTTGGTGTTGGTTTTTGGTTTTGGTTTTTTTCATAAAAATAGATTATTTAAAAATTACAGGAAGAGAATGATAGCCAAGACCAAATTTTATATAATTATAATAATCTATTGTTTACTGACTGATTATCAGAGTACTTACACAGGAAATAGAGAAACTCTATTAGAAGTTTCTTCAAGCTTCCTGTCTTCTTTTATGGGAGGCAGTAGGGTTGGGTGAAGTATCATTCTGCACCTTAAGGTGTGACATAATACAGAAAGGAATATAAATGTCATTAACTTGGAGGAAATAACATGCAAATGAAATGTAATTCTATTAGGTGAGTTTCTTGTACAGGTGGTGGGAGTCCTGATTTTTGAACTGCACATTCAGAAACTCATAATTTTAATATGCAGTATTTGACAAGGTCATTGAAATAATTAAAAAATGAAACTATTATTGTTTTTTTAAAGTTCCTCAAAAGAAAATGTTCAATAGCTCAATATATTTTGTTCATAAAAAGTAAATGTCAAGATAACTTAAAGTTTGTCTTTCTTAAAACACAGTTCAAGTGTATTTCTAAACCTATAAAAATACATACTAAAATCCCATTCTGGACAACCGGGGCTGACAGAATACCAACACTTTTAAGGGCATAGGGATTTCCTTGTGGATCAAAAAATAGCGTATTTTGACAGGTCAAGGGGTAATGGTTACAAACTGAAAGAGAGCAGGTTTAGATTAAATATTAGAAAAAATCCCCCAAACTTTTTCTGCAAAGGTGGTGAGGCACTTGAACTGGTTGCCCAGAGAATTTGTGGATGCTTCATCCATGGAAGTGCTAAAGGCCAGGTTGGATGGAGCTCTGAGCAACCGGCTCTAGTAAAAGGAGCCCCTGCCCATGGCAGAGGGGTTGGAGCTGAATGCTGGTTAAGGCCCCTTCCAACCTCAGGCATTTTAAGATGCTATGAAACACTTAATATTTTAATTCTGTGGCATACAGAAGGACTGCTCATGAAAGACAGCAATTTCTGAGATTATGCTCCAATGAAATGGATGTTGTAGAGAAGTATTTCTGAAGGTATTGAGAAACCTTTGTTAAAAATTGTTGGTTATATCTGTAATTGGAAGCAATTTGATGTTTCCTGATTCTTGGATGATATCTCTGTAAAGCATCTCTTATTTGAAAGTAGGAAGTGAAATACAGTTCCATTACATAATCTACTTTTAATCTACTTCTTTACTTTATCAATTTTAGCTCATTTTTAATATGTCTCACGGGGAGGGAGAGCACTATAGGTGGTTTTATATGTTTAAAAGATTTACTTTTCCCTTCAAACAGCATATTTGAACATTTTTAGTCAGCTAGGTCCTTTGAGTAGAAAATTAAATTTTTTTAATATGAAAGCAGCTGGAAAGACTTAATACACTTACAGAATGTTAGAGAAACCTTCCACTCACTCTTAATGTTTAAAATCTTTGTATTCTGATCAAACAGCATATGAGGTGCTTTTAGATGACAACATTTACCAAAGTCATGCCATTTTGGTATCAGAAGTAGCTTAAGGCAATGAATCCTGGTATATGCTGACTTTTGAAATTATTCTCAGTCTATATACATATGCACAAATATGATTCAAGTTGTACTTCAAAATACGTATCAGTTTGTTTTTTAAATTGAAAATTCCACTATCAGAGTTTGATAATTTTAAAAACACTGAAAAACAATGATTTAAGTTCATCCTGGCTAAAAATCCAAATCAAAATGCACTCTTTATATTTTTGGTCATTTTGTAGAATAATATTTCCATGACAAAAATTTAATGAATTAACTTTTACCTTAATAACTTTAATCACATCATTAAAGGAAAATGCTTACATGAAACTGTCCCTAGAAGGACAAATGCACTGGTGTTTTTTAAAGAATAGAACTATCAACTGTTAGGAGAGATGACAGTAAAAGGTGCTGCAGGTTCTTTGAGCATCTTCCAGTAGGAAGAATATGACCAGGGTGATACATAAATTGCTTACAGTATCTTTCACAGGGCAGCTACTCCTCAGTGTGGAATACAAATTAGTTACCTACACACAATTTTTGTGCATAGTTAGCTATGAATATCTTTCAGTCTTTCCTTATATTAAACTAGGAGGAGTATAATTTAAAAATAAATCCTAGTATTACCCTCAAGTATAAAATGGTTGTGACATTTCAAGATAATTTCATATTAGCAGCTTGTTTTCTACTTACTGAAATTACTCTCAAGCATAAATTTGTCCTTCTTGGGCTCTCAACCTGGCCAAATCTACTTAATATATTTTTCTGCAAGTTTCTGTATTTGCATGATCACTAGATTTGTGTCTTATAAACTTCTGCTCTCAATGATACATTTAGCACATGCCATGTGTCTGTTCAAAAATATTTAATGTCTAACAGGCAAGAATTTTGAAAATTACAAGACAACTACTGATGGACTGTAACATAAATGCTGTTTATTCAGACAAAGTTTTTGCTTATGTTGGAGAGACGGACTATTTTGTTACTGCTGTTTCACCTGTGACTTGAACTGTCCAGATCTACTCATAGCATAAACAAGATTCTAATTATGTAGCTGTGTTTTTAATCTACTCAGATACCTTCAGATTCAAAATGAAACCTTTTAGAAAGAAAAATAAAGACTTGGATATGCAGAAGGGTTTCTCTTCTACATTTGTTTTAGTTTTGATTGTTGGTTGCATTACAGGAGGAAATAACATGGATGAGACATATGGGCTAAGTTAAAAATTGCCCTAAAATGAGTTTGAAAATCTTAGTCATACTAGTAATCTGACTGGGATTTTCTGTTGTTGCTGTACAACTAGCAATGTTTAGATCTCCTTTAAGGCAGTTGCTATTTTAATTTAACCAAGCAATTGTCCAGCCGTATGTATCTGTTCTGAGTGACTTTATTGCTGTAGGTATTCACTGTGGGTTTTTTTCAAAAGACTTGAACAAATTCCACAGTAGTCCTGATAGTAGAATTTTCACGGGAAAAAAAACAAACAAAAGGAAGATAAAACTATGCCAACATTTTCTATTACTAGAAATTATTCCCACTGTTTCCAGGAGAAATCTCCTCACTGGAGTATCATCTCTTTTAATGTATGGAGCTACATTTAACATATACCACTAGCTATTTAATACATACAGTTACAACAACTTATAGGTTAAACAAAATATGACTGTCCTAACAACAGAAATTTCAGTTTAGTTCCATGGTTTGTAGGTGGCCTCAAACAAACAGCTTCTCTCTTCCCCCAACTTCTGATACAAGAATATTAGATGGATGAGATGCAAAGTGATTCACCACTTCTTTTGCCTTCATGGCTAAATCTAGTCAATCAAGACTAAGGCTTCCAAGAGTAGAACGTCATGCCAGATGTTGGCTAAGCTTTTGCTGTGAGGCTAAAAGTCATTAGAGATTTCATATCAGTTAATGTAGCCAATTTTTATTTTCTTTTGAAGGGAAATATGAAGTAAAGTTAGATTTCTTTTTCCATGCTTTTGTCTCCATTTACTTAAATGACCTATTATTTAGTATTGAAGTATTGAATATCTACATTTTAATCTAATTTTTCTTAACTAATGATTAATAAACAATTTAATTGATTGTTTGGTGTTTCTAGGTTACAAAGAGCTGTTGTTTTGAGGGTTTTTTTTCTTATTTTCCCTATAGTTTGTGATAAATACAGAAATTTATTTTATGCAAACACGTTTGTACTATTGTATCCTCTATTCTAAGCATTTTACAAAACCTGCTAGATATGAAAACAGGGATGAAAATGTGTTTGGGCTTTGGTTTGTGGTTTTGGTTTGGGTTTTTTTTTCTGATTTTTATCCCAGAAGATAATTACTTCAGTTTGGCTCCAGGCAGCTCTAACTTAGGTGACCCACACTTACTCAGCAGATTGTTCAAGGTCTCACTGTCTTTGGCATCTAAAAGCTAACCATATTTACATGGACTAAGTCTTTTGGGAAACTTAGCTAGCATACAATGCATGTAGCATATATTTTCTTCAGAAAGATATATGAATGTCTTATCTTTCTACCTAATTACTTCTTCAGCAAATACTTTTATTTTGGTTACTGAATGGAAAATTAGATTTTTCACTGAATATTTGGGTTTACTTGCATATTATCTCGTGTTACTGATTGAGTAACTGATCATATTCTGCATTTCTCTTTACTTTCTCCCAACTCTCTTTTTCAACTTTGCTATTAAAAATTTTAGAAGTGATCACTGGTGGTATACAACATTCCTTCAGTGAGTACGCTATATCAGGATACTGAGTTTTGTTGGTTCCAACTTTGCAAGTGTAGAAATAACCTACAAACTGAAGTGTTTCCATAGAGAATGTCAAATAATTATTTAGGTTCACTCCTCTCCCCACCAAAGAAAAAGCAGAACAACAACCAGAAATCTCAAATAATCCCAACAAACCCACAAACACATCTTTTGAAGCATGAATATGTCACCATTGAAGGCATCGAAAACTGCTATTCTCTACCAAGTCTATTTTATTCTTTCTTAACTTTTATGTGTGTGAATATACACATATATATATTGTCAAGTCATCAAATGCATATTACATAACAATTTTTTATGCTACATGAATGCACAGTGATCTAAAATATATTCTTTACATTTCTCCCACTCAAATAATTTTGTCTGACAAGATTGTCAGAGCAAGATACAATGTTTTTTTCTACTTTTATTTTCCTGAGCTATATTTAATGCTCCAAAGCATGATGAAACTTTACTATCCAATTCTTTGCACAATGTATAGTAAGAAGTCTTAAACTGCACTTCCTAAAAGAGCAATAACAGTATCATAATATTTCTCTGCACTAACAGAGGTATATATAAAAATGTAAGGACTCTATACTTTGGGATGGAGGCAGACATTTTTTTATCAGCAATAATTAAAACTTCCTTGCTACTTAAAAGAAGGAAAAGAGTTTTCCAAAGTGTTGTCAAAGCATCATTCTTGCTTTGGAGTTTTTGCAGTTAATAATAAGACTAGGCAACAACTTTCCAGTTGTACATAAAATTCTTAGACTTTGTTATCTCTCATAATAAAATGAAAGGGAGAATTACAGTGAAGAATTTACTAACTCCATCTAATCCTTCAGACTATTGCACAGATGACACTAAAAATTATTTTAAGGTTATTTTTATGTTACAGTTATGCACAGTAAAATACATTATCTCCCCAAGTTATAAAATTGACAGGAAGAAACCTTTCTGTATTAACACCAACTTTTGCAAACCTTTATTTAGGAACTTTATTATTATAACAATTAGAAGCAGAATATCCTTTCACTTTATGAAGCTTGTAATTATATTACTAAGGATTCAAGTATATTTAAAATTATCTTGTTTAAAACATAACAAACCATCTCCAGAGGTTTATTTGAAGATATCTTCTAGAGTTTTTGGGTTGAAGCATGTGGTGCTAGTGTGAAAAATCATTGCAATGCTGCACAAGGTTCAAGCTTATAAGATTTATAAACCAAGTTGGTAGTAACCATAAAAGTTCAAAATGAGAATTTCAGTTTAAGGTGATGCAAACCAATAATAAGTGGACAGAAAAGCCTCTATCTAGGAAGCAGTTTTCAAGTTCTATTTTAAATGCTTTCCTTTGAACTCAATGTTAGAAACATATTAGTTTAGGCCCTGGAAAGAGAGAGGAAAAGGAACTTCAAGATAGTCTTTTCTGTTAACCTTTATTGAATGAGTGTAATATATTAGAATAGCATGTATTATTCAGAGGAAACCTGTTGCACTTAAGATGGATGCTAGGAAAATGCAAGATAAACATCAGTAAATTCCTTAAAATATAAAATTCAACAGTGTATTTGTATATAGAAGAATAAAAAATAGCATGAATTTCCTTTTAGGTTTATTGACATTAAGCCTGATCTCAAGTGGAGGAATAGATTCAATTACTTCTCAGTTTGAATGTATATGAAAGCAAATCAAAGACGGATTCTTGCTTTGTATCTCCTTGCTTTTATGCATACACTGGTTAATTCTCCTGTAATAAATCTGCTGATGATAATGATAAATCTTATTGCAGGGTATAATTTCCACTGATGATGAACAATAGAGCTGTAAGTTTCATGGAAATAGCCTGCTTGTAAAAGGTTTTTCAGTTGGAACATCTGTTATCTTAAACCTGTTTCTTTTCATCTTCCCACCATGCAGCACCATGAAAAACCTGTCTTGAATATCTTTATTATAATTGATGTCCTTTATTATGATGTGTGAGTAAGGACTTCCTAAAAATGGTAATCAAATATCATAGTACAGAAGCAATTTTGAAGTAATTATATTTGAAAAGAAAAAAGTAACAACATCCGTTGTGTTCCTTAAAAAAATAATTGAAACAAGAGGTATCTCAGGAGAGAGAGTCACATCATTTTAAAGCACTTGTTTATCATGTAAGTCAAGGAATTGAATTATGTTTTAAAAAGGGTGATAAAGGTTATATGAAAATGGCCAGATTTGCAAGACAATGTTTATAATATTCATGAGATCCTTTTAATTTCTTGAGACTATATGGTAAAAGTAACTTATTTCAATATTTTTGAAAATAACCATTCACACATGAAGGATTTTGTTGCTGTCTTCTGTTTGTTTTGGTTTTTTGCTTTTTTTTCTGGTAAACTGATAAATGTTTTCTGTTTTACAGTTTCAAATATAACATACTAGTAGGTAATATACTAGAAAGCTTGCAGTGGTGGTAAGTATAAGAAAAAACCATGGATCTTTTAGGAAACTTCTAGGAGTTAGAGGGATGATAATGAGGCTTTGATTTATGTTATAATCATATTACATTTAGATATTTTTAATAAATTTAGCAATATGTAAGATTTAATAATTTATATAATATGTTCCTGGAGCAGAGGTGTCTGAGAAATCAGGGTTTGCTTTAACATTATATAATTATTTTTATGTGCCCTTAGAATTGAAAAAAAAATTATGCAATAATTTTTTGCAGGCAAACATTAACTTGTTGCCCTGGAAAAAGGCATGTAGACTCACAGAATTTCAGAACAGGACTCGAATTGCAGAGAGATATTGAGAGAAAAATCGTCCTAGTGATACAAATTCAGTGCAGCACGATTTAAATTCTACACCTTTGTTAGAGTTATGCTTTTATTTTTTGTAATTAAGCATTTTATATATAACATTTGGTGTTTACTTTATCATTGCTAATCAGCACTGTAAAAATCATCCTGCCCTTTTCTGATTTGTTATTTGTCATGGGAATGGTCTTGGTTTAAAACTGAAGTATAGATAAGAGTTTCTTGATATTCCATAACAACATAGAGCTTGATTGTCATATAAAACTTTTCATGTCTGAACTAATCTCTGTAGAAATCTGCCTTTCTCTGTTTGCAATAGAGGACCAAACAATTATTTAATCCCTTCTACTGGTGTTTGATAGCCCATAATGAGGTTATGTTTCCTTGTTACTTAAAAAAAAAAAGTCTAAATTATACAAGTATACATATAGATTATGCATCTACAAAACAATATTTGAAAATTTCAGAAGTCTTTAATTGTCATTCCCTTGTCCATAGAATAGGTTACCAACAGAAGAGTTTCATATTCAAAGTGTGATCAAC
The DNA here is from genome assembly GCA_013400975.1 of Atrichornis clamosus. Lineage (NCBI taxonomy): Eukaryota > Metazoa > Chordata > Aves > Passeriformes > Menuridae > Atrichornis > Atrichornis clamosus. The sequence goes on from WBMZ01007683.1 coordinate 104,205, forward strand.
TCTGAATTCAGACAGAGCTCTGGTCAGGACTGTGTTAAACTGGGTCTTGAAAATCTCTAAGGACACCTTCCAGAATGACTCTAGGAGACTTGCTCCAATATTTGATATCTTCAGTTATGTTCTTTTTCCTTTAGGTAGTCAGAACTTCCTCTGTTTCAATATATAATCACTACCCTTGGCCACCTGCTGTGTATCTTAGTGAAAAGCCTCCCACTTCTCAGTAACTTTGTCTCAAGATCTCCTCCATCAGATTAACTTTTTTTTTTAGCAGAAATACTTGAGTTCATCTAGTTTTTATTATTTGCAAGTAAAGGTTTCATTCTGAAGTTCAGGAGGGGAAAAAATAGTTGGTTTATGGACTAAACCATCCTTAATTTCTTCAGTCAAATAGCTTGCTGATTTTTCAGTACTACGGATTGAAGCTGAGAGGCTTTTCTTTCCTGTCTATTCCAATCTACTTGTGGATTGTTAAAGTATCATCTGTAGCATATTAAGCAGCAGGTGGTCAATAGGCTATGCACTGAAAAACGTCATCAGGTAGCTGCAGTGCAGATTATTCTTGGTCATCAGAGAGAACGCAGATATCAGAGTTTCTTGTCAAAAACCCACACAAAGTTAATGAACCATGTTTCCATTTTCATGGCCTTCACAGAATTAATACTAGATAATGGGTTCCAGAAAATTGTAGTCAGGTTATTTGTTTAGCCAGACCTGATCCTCATCCGATATAGTTCATGTTGGGACACCTTCTGAAATGTCCTTATTATATCACCATCCACTGTAGTGGTTTTGTTTAGTTATATTTTACTTTTTCTGGGTTTTTTTGTTGGTATGTTTTTAAAATTATTATTAGTAAGCCTGCATCTTCTCACATGAAGAAGATATATCAGTATGAATGTAGTAGTGACCATAAATAAATTATTGCAATCAGGTGTAATAAAAGGTTAGACAAAAATCAAAATTTCATAATTTTTGCATGTTTTCCTATTGAGTCCATTATATTCAACATTGCTATTTAATGGTTCTAGAAAAAGCATTTAGTGATGGATTCTACAGATTGATAACTATCTACCATGACACAGGCAGCCTCTGGTCTAAAACTTCCACTTTACAGAATAACAAAAAAAGGAAGATAAGTAACTTCTTTTTTAGTTAAATTGCAGCACTTTCACGTTTTTCAAGCCAGAGATATCAGAAGTCACTTTGCTGTCCAAGGCATTTGGACAATGCTCTCAGGTGTGTGGTGCAATTCTTGGGGCTGTCCTGTGCAGGGCCAGGAGTTGGGCTCGATGGTCCTTGTGGGTTCCTTCCAACTCAGGATATTCTACAATTCTGTGGTTTTCTGGATCAGCATTTTCAGCTCATATGCATGAGAAGATAAATCTTTCAGGACTATATAATGTTGACCCAAGTTTTATCCATGTTTTACCTTTTTGTATAACATGAGTTAGTGTGTTAATAAAGAATTCAGTCAGGTCTTGTTTTGTCTTTTTGATGAGTTGACGGTTAAAAGGCCTGAAATTAGGTGTGGCAGATGCAAAATAAGTTCTTATCATTAAATTGAGAAAGAAAATTAACTGCCAAGATTTTTTGCTTACAGATAAAAAAGTACAATATTCTTGTCAAAGAAGAAGCGATAGAGGCCTCATATGAACATTTATAATTGTAGAGCAAGGAACATCTCTTGCTTGAAGGCTATTTTGTTAACCCAATAGGCATTTCTAGAATTATTTTATGATAAATAGTTATATCTACCAACCACTGCTAAGATTTTTCAAAGATATGTAGCTGTTTATCTCCTTGCTTTAAGTACTCATCTATCATTTAAGTGTCACTGATAGCCTCAAAACAACCCAGCTGAATCTAATCTTTCAAGCATTTACACTCTTATTGGTGGATATATACAAAAGCATTACACTGTTGCTGCCTTCCTACACCCTTAAGCTCTGGTGTTAGACAAAATTCCAAAACTGTGAGCAAAGCTTCTCAGAATACGTGGTTTTCCCTCCTTTTTTTTTTTTTTTTTCCTGATTAATTTAGCTTGCTCTAAGATCTTCTAAGCCATCTGCACGGGTTTCTCTTATGCCAGCGTAGATCAGTGACGAAAGAATTTAGCTGTACAGACAAACTGGGATTCAAGTCTTTTTTATTTTTTGCAAGCCTTGAAATTCATACGCCCACAAACCCCAGGAGTGCCTAAACCACCAAGTGTTATCAAGTGACTGTCTTGGGTAAACTGAATAAAGAACTGTTGGACTGGGATATAGGATTCTCCATCTTTGCTGTAATAACAGGCAAATTGTATTTTCTCTTCCCAAAACTGAATCAGTAATATGTGCTCAATAATGGTAAGATAAAGTAAAGAGAATTTCCAGAGAACAAGGGTTCTGCCCACCCAGCTGAGAGTCTAGCACCTGTACAGTTCTGCTTTCTCAGGCTTGTCTTTTATCTGTACTCCTGTGAATTTGTGTTTCTACCATAAAACAAGAGCACCCAGTATACAACCCTTTACAGTTTCCTCAGATTAGCCTGTAACTCATGGTTAGCACTACCTTCTGTGGTTGTGACAAAACTTTACAAAAGTAAAACATTAAGTACTAGTAGATTGACTTTTACTTTCATAAAATGTCAATGGCTTTAATATATTTCCTTTCATCTATTAATATTATAATTCCTGAAAAATACTTCATTTACACCACTTATTAAAGGATTTCCTTTTCATAGAATCATAGAATGGTTTTGGTTGGAAGGGACCTTAAAGGTTATCAGCAAATCCTCCCTATGAAAGGCTTTTCATCATAAAGAGCTGGAAAATTTGCCCTACAAAAGGGTTTGGTTGCACAATAGATGTCTAATTTTCCTATCTGAGCTTATAGCTTATAGAATAAACTATTTGTATTTGTTGATACATTCAGGTGTAAAGGAAACACCTTATATACTGAGATGTCTACAAAAAAAAGTGTCATATTTGGAATAAGAATAAAAGGACAAAATTTGTATTTGAGAAGAGAAAGTAATAATATGATAAGGAAAGCAGTCATCTTTGGTTGACATCGTTCCACATGTGCCACAAACCAGAATAATACTTCTTGTGCCATCCTTCTTTTGTTTTTATTTTGTATCTCTCCACTTCATTTTAGTTTGTTAGAACAATTTCTCTAAACCCAAATTGTTATGTGTTAATTAATGACATATTTTTTCTATAACAGCATATAAAATGTAATTTCCAAATTCAGCACTGGATTTCTTACCTTACGGATGTGACAGATGTTCAACTTCTCATCAGGCTTAGCAGTATAACTCTTTTTCAGTTAAATAAATCTCTTTTAGCTCTTTTGTGGTTTTTAAGAACATGTTGTTAATGAAAGTACCAGCTGACCTGAGTATATTTTTGGTAACTGAAGTGTTCCTAATAGAAAGACAATGTGTTAAAGGATATAATTTTGCATTAAATGAATATCTATTTGAATATTACCCTTACATATTATTTTCTAAATAAGATAGAATTATAGAATATGAACTGATCTTATCCTTTTAAGCAGTAGAAATTGTCTAAACAAATAATCAGTATACACTCTGAAATTAGTTATGTTGAATGCAGTTTAAAATGAAAAATAAAGGTCTAAAATGCTTACGTATTAACTTAATGCAAAACTCTAAAGTTTAACTTGTTGACTTCAAACAAAGCACAGAGTAAGCACCTGAAGATAACAGATTACCACTCTTGGTATTAAAAAAAGATAAATAAATCTACCAATCAGAAAGATCAGCCTGGAAGACCCCAATCAAATCAAACTTGCTCACCATTGCTGTTCTAGGACCCAGCAAAACCTCAGTCCTTATGAGCTTCTCTTTATTAATTGCAGTGCATTATCTGGCCATCTGCTCTATCTGCCAGAAGAGCAGCATTGCTTTGGTGGTCATTATTAACAGATTTCATGCTTTGTAGTTTATTTGTGCTGCCTGCTGTTGCCTACAAATATTTCTTCCTCAAAAGAAAAGAGGAAGAAACAAAAATGGGTGGCAATCCCAGCAATCAGTAACTCAAGGAAGATCAGCCCATATGACTAAAACATGCTATGTGAATTGTCTAAGAACCATTTTTTTTTCCTGTTGCTTTATGGCCAATGTTTTCAAACTATTTATCTTAGTAAAAAGACTGCCTTCAGTTCATACCCAGTGACAGAAAGAAAAAGAGTAAGTTAAAGAAAATTATATGTCTTGTTTACTTGCTCTTTCTCCTGCATCTGTTCCCAAGGAATCTTCATAGTAAGTATTTCCCCAGGTGCTTCGGCATTTCTAGATGAGCATCACACACTTACTTTTTCAGGTCTGCTGGGTGTTTTCTGGACACCGGTAAAGTAGTGTGTGTATTTGACTTGCAATTCCTCTTTAACAATTTTTTTCTCTCATGGAGAGCTCAGTGCACTGGAATCTCAAAGTATGAAAGCAAGCTGAGTATATGAACAGTATGTAATAGTCTTCAGTGCAATTTCTTAGATTTCTGTGTAAGTTAAATATGAAGGAATTTGGCTTTTTACTTTCAGGCACTGTTACAGTTCCTCTAAACCACAACTAAAGTACAAGCATAATCATCAGAACAGCTTTCTGGCTTTTGTATTTGTTATGTTATTTCTCTGCCATTTTCTTGATTTTGAAAAATAAAATTGATGTTAGTAAATAGACATGAGTATGTGAAACATTAACTCATGTCATTCTTTCATTTGTCTAGCGTAGTTTCCTTTTTAGCTCAGTGTAGGTTAAGCAACTGCGATCTGATATGTGCAGGAAAAGAATCCTTCATGGCATTCATACAGCTGTGCTGTGGTTTCAACAGACAGTGGTTTGTACTTGCCAGCTGGATAGATAGTAGACAGATTTTGGGGATGGACCACCCAGTGTGGTTAAGTAGATAGAGAAAACAGAATAATTTACTAATCCTCTTTTTCAGCTCATGTGTTTTGTTCTCATCCTTTGTGGGTGTAAAAGAAAAAGAGATGGAATGTTTTACAGATTAATTATTTTTAAACTGTGTACACTTAAGTTCGGATAAACTAGCCATGGTACCTCAACACCTTCTAATGTTTCTGCAGCACCGTGAGATGCACATTCAGAATTTATGATGTGCATGACAAACACAGATGAAAAATTTATTTGATCTTTATCTGAGTTAGTGACATAATTTCTCTCCTGATTCACTAATAGATCAGACTCTTCCCTGATAAAATGGATTTAAAGTGCTAGTCCTCAAGATATTACTAGTATAAAGAAAAAACTAGGTCACTGAATTTGATCTGATTATGTTAGTTATTAAGCTTATTTAATTTACTACTATAAATTGTTTTGAAGCGGGAGATAGGCTTGGATTAGCCTTCAGATAAATGACATCCAAATCAAGCTCACTGAATTTGCCAAGTTTTTTCTTCATGCTGAAGTTATTATGAAATCCTGAAGTAATAATATTTATGAGCAGCTCTGTACTTGCATGTGGGAAGGGAACATCTCAGATTATGACTCTTGTTCCCATGTCTATTTTTATTTGTGTCCTACAGGTGTTGGCTAAAATACTAAGATAAAATGGAACAAGATCCCCTTTCACTTCCATTCTCGCCTCTGTGATATAGTCAGATGTTTTAATGACTCATATGGAACCATGTTTTGTGTGTTTACTCTTTTGCTTGCCCAAATAACTTGATCTCCTACAAACAATGTCCAAATTTTAGCAAGAGACAAATGTTCTAGGTGTAGACTACACATGGTGCTTGTGTGTCATCACTGAGGAATGAAGACATGATGTTTAAAACCCTCTGACTAAGAACTGAATCTTTCTCACCCATATTGGAGTGAATGCTGCCCTTCTCCTTGCAGGCAGAACAACACCTGATTTCCAGAAACGTACAAGGTGCACCTAGACATGTAGCTCATACATACCTAGCCCTGTCAAATCAGTGTAGTTCTCATTGTGCCTGGAGGTGTGTTTTAAAACTTTCAGGCTAAAACACAAAGTGCCTCAAAAGGCTAAATCAGTTTTTTCTCTCATAGTTCTGGACTTTGTGTACATCTATGTAAAAATCTTACTTTGCGCAAGAGCATTCTTTTAAACTACTGACTGCCATGACTTAAAGAGCTTTGCTACCTATTGCGAGCAATGTTGTAGTGTGAGGATTGAATTCCTCTTAAGTGAAGCTAGACAAAAAGATATGTCACAGGAAAAAGCATAACATTTCCCAACTGGTAGTAGGTCCTTAGTTCATAAGACCTGCAAACCTGGGAATAAAATTCCCCAAATGTGTTTTATGTCGTTGTAGAGTTCTCATCAGTTATGATTTATTCTTTTGCATGGCAATATGTAAAAATGTTGGCTGTGCTTGTTTTGATGCTGGTCTGGCCCACAGTTTCATGACTTTTATTTCTGTGGTTTCCTTACCTGGATTTTGATTAAATATTTGGTTAATAAAAGTCTCCATGATTTTAGAATCATATGAATATCAGCTGATTTGGGTGACCGGCTAATTTATTTATTCAAATTCAGTATTTTTAGGGCATGTCTATAAAACGTACAGTAATATATGAAATGACATTTTGCTGTTATTTATCAGGTCATTTTAGGCACATAAATAAATGCAGGTTTTGTGCATAGTTTATTAGCCATATATAGAATTAAGTGATCCTGTTTCTTCTATGATATGATGACTTTATATATTCAGCTTCATATCACACTGGACTTTTGTTTCATGGCATACATTTCTTCCGGTATTATGTGTTTTCCAATATTTTTCTTCCTACATAATATTCCTTTCTGGGTATTTTTTATTTCTTTTATATTTTTATGCTGAATCTTATTTTGCAATTTTCCGTTCATGTGACTAGTTAGTTCTTAATCCCTATGGTTTTTTTCCCCAAGTTTCCCTATAAAGGATTATTACTGTCTAGTTGATTTTAAATAAAATAGATAGATCTAATCCCATCAACTGACATTTTGCTTAAAATATTTTAACTAAGAATAGTTTGTACAATGAAAAATCATAATCTGTATGTAATCATAATGTATCTAAATAAGAAAATAGAACAAGGATGGAAAGATTGTTTTTGAATTTTTTTTTTCAAATGTTAAGTAAACTGCATCCTCTTGTTTAGATAAAGATAGGGTCCTGAATGCAGATTAGTGAACTGAATTTTAAAAAATTAAAGTTTGTATTTTGACTGCATTGTCAAGTGTACACTGTGCATGTCTGTCTGCTGCCTATTCTTGTTTTTGTTTTGGCAATAAAAATATTACTTAAAAATCTAGCTAAACCAGAAGTAAAATTTAACCAATATAAATTTTGTGTTATAATAGTTCTACCTAATGTGAAGCTAAAAGTTTATTGTAAATGTTGGCAATCAGTAGATAATTCCCTACAATTGCACCAAACAACAAATACCTGAATTTCAGTAGATTAATCTCATCAATGCATTCCTTGTCCAGTAATGGATTTACTTGAGGTGAACACCAGAGGGTCCAATTTACTTTATTTTCTTAGTTTTTAATAACTACATGCATTTGACAGTAAGACTGATCAGAAATTATCACAGTGATGTCGAATCAAAGAACGCTGAATTGTTAAGAAACACCTATATTTTGCCTTTGAACAGCACATGCTAACTGGATGTGTATACTCTGAATAAAAAAGTGACTAGGAGCTTAGTCACTGTCCTTCCTGAGGGAAGAATCAGGCAATAATGGAGTATTGCATACTAGCTTCTCATTTAGCTTCTTGATCTTTTGCTTTTCATTTAGTTCAAGAGACTTTGTATATTCTGTTATCTGTGATCTGTAGCTCTTCATTAGAAAAGAGAACAGCTGCCAGTCACATACCAAGAGTTGACTCTGCCTCTGCCCACCCTTTGAGTACACTGTGGCAGCAGGTAAAATAAGTAAAAGTATTCCTATGAACAGTAGTAAGTGTATTAAATCCATCTGTGCAACAAATTTCACTCCACTGTGCAGAGACACAAATATGTTGTAAAAACAACTAGTAACATATGCTAGCTTAATGAATTATCAGCAGTAACTTAAATGACAAAACCTTTTTTTCTTTTTAAACAAATTTACTGAAGAAAGATAAGTGGAATAAATAAAGAAAGGATAAACTATGAGATATTTTTGCAATATTTAAAAGGATGGGTGTCACCATTTTATCTAACTTAGGAAATGATATGCCTGCTTCTGACCAGATCATAACAGCAACAAGGTCATAGTGATGTGAATTTGGAAGGGAATAGCCAATATATAGTAAAACAGTCTTGGATTTCTAGTCTCTGTATTATGAAAAGTGCTAAATAAGGGCTAGAACTTAGCTATGAATGCTACATTTTACATTTTGTTCATTCTGGTGCATTAGTGCTACAAGCTTGTATGTACAGTAGCAGGTTCATTAAGTTAATAAAACTACACATAAATATGAGAATGTTTTTATGAGCAAATATCAATATGATTTGGGTGTAATTTAAGCTTAGCTCCGGTAAAACAGTGAGCATTGAATGGTAGGCGGTGCTGTAAGTCACTGTGAACCCGAAGACTGTAGATGCCACAATTCTGTGAAGTCTAGCAAGGTCAGATGGAAACAAAATAGTGGACTGGTCATTTTTAATCTCTGCCACATGATGAAATACTCAAATGATTGTATTAAACTCATCAGTGTTAAAAGTTTCTGTACTGGAAAAGTATTGATGGCATTGAAAACAATGTGGGTTTGCTGATCTGAATTCAAGCTAAGTATCTAATAGTAGCAAAGACTCACCATCAAGTCAAACTACAAGTCTTTTGTCACTCTTTAAACATTTACACAATGTGTATATGAAAAGCAGTAAATAAAGATGCAGCATTTCAGCAACTGAGTAATGGCACCTGATCATACGCCTTTGCAGTAAAGTCTCTTGATTTGAACTGCATGATATCATGGTATATGTTAGGTTATTTCCATCACATAAGATGGTCATGAAATTGTCATGAACTCTCATGGAAATATTATAGCACAAAAATATTTTTCCTGTTCATTCCCTAGGCTGTATTGAAACTGGGGGGCTGTCCAGACCCAGTTGCAACATCTTGCACTTCGTCTTGTTAAACCCATGGGCCCACTGTTTGAGCTTGTCCAGGTTCCTCTGGATGGCATCCCATTCTTTGGGTGTGGCAACCACACCACTCAGCTTGGTGTCACCTGCAAATCTGCTGAGGGTACACTCCATCCTCTCATGGATGCGATTAATGAAGATGTTAAATAACATTTGTCCCAATATGGACCCCTGAGGGACACCACTTGTTACGGGTGTCCATCGGCACTCTGAGCCATTGACCACTACCCTCTGGATTTGACCATCCAACCAATTCCTTATCCGTCTAACAGTCCACCATCTCTCTCCAATTTAAAGAGAAGGATACTGTGAGGCAGCAACGTCAAAGGCTTTACAGAGGTCCACCTCTGTAACCCTTCCTTTGTCTGCTGATGTAGTCACTCCATCATAGAAGCCCACTGGTTTGTTTAGGAAGGACTTGACCTTGGTGAAGACATGCTGGCTATCTCAAATTGACTCCCTGTTCTCCAGGTGCCTTAGTGTAGCTTTTTAGGAGGGTCTGTTCCATGATCTTCCCAAGCACAGAGATGAGGCTGACAGGTTGGTAGATTCCTGAATCCTCTTTTCTGTCTTTTTAAAGATAGGTAGAAGGTTTCCCTTTTTCTGATTGCCTGGGGCTTCAACTGACTGCCATGACTTTTCAAATATCATGGAGAGTGACTTGGCGACTACGTCAGCCAATTCCTTCAGGACTCTGAGATGCATCATATTGGATCCCATAGACTTGTGTATATTCATCTTCTTCAGGTGGTCATGCACAAATCTTCTATTACAGTGGGAAGCATTTTACTCCCCCAGTCCCATGCTGCTGTCCATTCACTTGAGAGGTGTGGGAAGAGAGGTTGTCTTTGAAGACTAAGGCAAGAAAGCTGTTGACATAGAGAAGCCCTTCTTGTTATTCTTTGAGTATCTTGCCAGGTTCAGTTCCAATTTTGCGTTGGCCTTCCTCACCATATCCCTACACAACCAAAGCTCTCCATACTCTTTCCAGGTTACCTGTCCTTGTTTCCACTGTCTGTGCATTTGCTTCTTTCCTTTTAATTTGACCAGCTGGTCCGTGCTCAGCCGCACTGGTCCCTTGACTTCCTTTCATGATTTCTAGCTCCTGGGGATTGCCAGCTCTTGCACTCCTTGGACTTCCTTAAAGGTTGGCCAGCTCTGTTCCACTCCCTTGTCCTTGAAGGCAGTCTCCCAGAGGATTCTACTGACCATTTCCTTGAAGGATTGGACCATAACCCTCAGGACTGCAAACTCCATTATAACATGATCACAGCATCCCAGGCTGCTTCTCATCTTGACATCCCCATTTAGCTCTCTTAAGTTGTGACCACCAGATCCAGTATTGCCTCACTTCTGGTAGAGCTGTCTATTAACTGGCTCAAGAAGTTATCCTTCGTGAATTCCAGGACTCTCCTGGATTGTCTGTAGCTCCCTGTACTATTTTCCCTGTAGATATTGGGGTGGTTGAAGACCCCCAGCAGGACAAGTGGCTGTGAGTGTGATGTCTCCTGTAGCTGGAGCAAGAAGGTTTTGTCAATAGACTCCCCCAGATCAGGTGGCCTGTTGCAGACATTAACCACTGGGTTCTCTTTGTTGCCTTGGTCTCTGATTCTTACCCACAGGTTTTTGTCCTGCTCATGGCTCTTCAGAGACAGCTCTTCACACTCAATCCACCTCTTATTGTAGAGAACAAAGCCTATACCTATCCTTCTCTCCCTGGAGCCATTGATATTTCACTTCAGACATGGGATTTGTCCCACCAAATTTCTAATTCAAACTCCGTTAATCTTTGTCCAAAAGTTACACCAGACAAAACTACTCAAAATACTGCTGATTAACTTCTTTTCCCATTAGTTGGTTTTTTTTTCCAGTGGCCATTTCGATAGAATTGGGATAAGTAAAGATTAAGTAAAAATTCAGAATAAGTTGTATATTCCAGGCATTTTAAAATAATGCAAGACTAGTTTACTTTCATAAGCATATAGCAGTGGTGTGAAAAAAGTGCTGAGGTTTTTGAGAAGAAAAAGCTTTTAATTTTAATACACAGTCTTACAAAATAATACTGAAGAAGTTTTACCTATATGTTTTTTCTCTTTCATTTTTCATCTAGATTGCATAATTAGTAATACTAGTAGTTTGTCTTTTTTCTTTCCATGATATGCACCAATGAATACAGTGAAAGGCAAGACTGAGATCTCAAATAACTAATTTCAGAAAAATCTAGTCCCATAGATATTACTAAAAATAAACTTAGTTTTATTTCTAGGCTTGAGAGTAAAAAGGTGTGCTAGATCTCAGTCACAGAGCTACTGAAATCTTCCATGTTTAGAAAATATTTTTCTCATTCTTCATACAGAAAAAGTAATAGGTTAGTAATTTTTATGCTATATATTTATCCTTTTATTTATTTATTTTTATTGCACTTTGACAAAATTCACAACCTGCATTAGTTTAATGTGACTATTTTGATTTTACTAGGCCTATATTTATAAAGTAGCAGTAATCAGTATGTATCCTATGTGGAACTATAACAAAATTGACATTTTGAAATATGCAATTTCGTATCCAAAAGTGTTACTGGGTATGCTTTAGCCAAAATAAGATCCTGAAACCAATTACTGTGACTTCATTTATCAAATATAGCATAGTTGCATTTGTCTGTAGATATACAGCATTACAGAGTTGAACTATGCTGCTAATATAATGAAACTGTTCCTTCTTGTAGTGATTTAAAATAATCATAGCTGTTTTCCATGTTGAGGAAGCTTCTGAGAGCTGTAACACTTTCTGAATATTGTTAAGACAATGAAAGTAAAAAAAACTCAATACATAATGTAAATATACTCTGGCGTGCAGTTATTTATTTGGGGGTCTTTTCCCCTACAAGCAAAGTTAAGTGTTATATAATAGGGTAGGTTTAAGCAGTCATGCTAAAATTGTAAATATATAAAGATTTGTATGTTTAATAATGGACATCATTCATAAAACAGAAAGGTAATAACATTCCACAAGTTCTTATTTCATAGGGAAACAGATAATTTTATTTTTTTCAGATAGCTCTTCTATTAAGTCCTTGAGTTATAATAAAAAAAAAAGATAATGTAAAAGTCTGCCAAAGCAGTCATAGAATCACAGGCTATCTTGAGATCAAAGGGACCCATAAGGATCATCAAATTCTACTTGCTGTTTCTTACAGGACACCTAAAAATAAACCATATGACAGAGCTGTCCAGATGCCCCATGAACTCCGGCATGGTGTCTTAGTGCCATGACCACTTCTCTGGGCAGTCTGTTCCAGTGCCTGCCTGCTCTGTATGAAGTAATGTCCAGTCTCAACTTCTGATGCAGCTTAATTGCATTTCCTCATGTATTGCTGGTCGCTAGAGAGACATAGGTATCGTCCTCTCCTCTACCCTCCTTGAGGAAGTAGAAGACTGTGATGACGTCACCCTCAGGCTTTTCTTAGACAAATTTGATCAGATTTTGCCAAATAGTGTTTTCACTGTCTGCAAAGATCCTGCAATTTAATTACTTCTTTATCATATAGATATTACCCCAAAATCTACCGAGGTTTAAAAATTCTGTAAAGAGTTTGATGCATCCTGTCTGTTTTGATATTCAGAAATATGAAGGGCAGAGACCTGTATGTCACCCAAAGCCTATGTATCTCCCCATTGTGTGGATTTTTACATTGAAGATGATTCGTTGATTTTAAAGAAATATTATTTGTTATTTCTCAAAGAACAAGGTAGAACACAGGACTTGAATTCATTTTTATGATTTACCACTCAGCATATAAAACCTACTATATTGCAGCACAGAGATTTAAGAGAAGCCTCTAATTTTCATATCTTCAACTGCTGATGAGGTTTTGGTGTGCTATTTTTCCTTTTCTCTTTTTAAATTTTTTTGTTTGGGTTTGGGGTTTTGGCAAGGGGGAGTTTGGTTTGTTGGTTTAGGGTTTTTTTTTTCCCCTTTTAACCTGTTTAAGACTTTCTTAGCATGTTTTTAGAACTCTTAGGCATTCCCAAATACTCACTGAGTTAGTGGATGTTCTAAGAATTAAGAAAACCTGAGAAATCAAGCTGAGCACTCAAATTAGTGAGAATGGGCTGCCCCCAATTTGAAAGCCCTTAAAACCAGAAACTGTTTAATAAAAATTTATTTTATATGAATAAAACAATAAAGTTGCGAGTCACCGAATGTTTTAAGGAGTACAAAATCCCTTTAAAGATGTTAGACATATTAAAAGAGCTTTCTACAGAAGAAATTGAAGAATTGCTAATTGAAGCATTTAATAAAAATACCCCTGACTCATAAATCAAATTCTGTGCACACCACTGTACAATAAAAATAAAAGCATAAACAGCAGTGAAATTATTTGAACTCTATAACAGATTACTTCTGACACTCAATATATAAAGACTGTCACTTTTCTAACTGTTCAGCTCTAACTCTTTAAAACACTCTAGTCAGAATTAAGTTGAAGCAAAGTTTAGATAGAAAGGGAAACCCAATATTTTCCATATGCACTGTCATATTCCATCCCTTTTCTAATATTCATGTTCCATTAACATTCAGTATTGGATGAATCTAGGCTTGAAGATACAAAAGATAAAAACAAACTAAAATATTTCTCAGTTGTTTTGGTATTTTCTATTCACAGAGTATTTGCTCAGCCAAAACCATCTTGGTTTTTTTTAAAGACAGTACAAATTCTGAGGCAAATAATCAAAATCTTGATTTCTTATAATATTGGATATAGAACTGCCAAAGAAGCATACTACGTTGACAAGATTGAGATTTGCAACACTAAACACTACTACAGCTTTGATCATTTCATTGCTAGAACTTAGTGTTGGAAAATCCTACCCTCGGCGTTGAGAGTTAAAGATATCAAATGAGACTGGGAATGGAAGACCTCAGTTTACCTGCAGGCTATCTACAGCAATGGTAGTGTTAATGCATGTTTTTCTGTGCTACCCCTTAAACTAGCTCAGTCAAATCACTGTCTTTCCCAGAAGAAGTTTTACAGAAAGATAAATGTGCAAGTTGTCCTGTGAAATCATTGTTCTTTATGTCTTTGTGCACTAAAGCGAGTTATATTAGACAGTTCCTTATATTTTTCTATTTTAAATGAACATAAAATATTTTGAGTCAAGTGATAAGTTCTGATTAATCTGAAACATATTTTGTAATATTTGGTAGACACAATTTTTGCAAATGGCTTTCTATACTGATATTTCATTAAATTGTGCATTATTTGGACAAAGATAACACAGGAAAATCAAGCAATTGCAGTTAAAAGATGGCTAAAATTTTGGTACATTAGAAATACTGAGCTATGAATTCTTAATATTTCTCAACTGCAGAATGCCACAGAGACTTGGCAGTAAGCAGCAAATTTAGTAGCCATCTAATGGGGTAGCTTATTTTTCTCCATGGTTAGGAGTTTTCATTTATTAGAATCTTTAATTAGAAATGGGTTAATTTATTATTTACATGATAAGGATTAACTGTAACTGTAACACCTACCACCTGTAGTGTGCCTGCAGCAGTGCATGTTTTCTGTTTTATTAGCAATTATTGTATGTCTGTAGTGTGTCTACGAGTTTCTGTAATATACCTGTAAGTGTATGTGCTAACTAACCTTTCACAGGTGCTGCAACCAGCCTTACCAACCCTCAAGGTTTTATCACGAATCTTACAATATTTGGTGTGTCTGTGCTTCATTTAAGTTGGATTTTAAGTCCAGTCTCATAATTTTTGGTAGAGAACATATATACTTGTTCTAATTCCTTTTGAATCTGTCTTCCATTACTTTCATTTGGGCTGAAGTCATCAAGATAACCACTATTTAACTGTGCTTTCTGCATCAGAACTGAGGTTGCTCTGACCCTTACCCAACATGCGCACCATATTCTGTTGTTGTCAGACCCACATTTATTTAGATCATTAAATATTCAGGGAATCACACTGGAAACTGAATCTTTCACAGTGAAGGTGAGTGCTGTAGACATTTGAGTAAAAAAAGCTAACACCCTTCTGCTCTACAAACCCATGAAATAGTTTGTCTTTATAAAAAAAAAATGGAGAGGCAGAGACATTACCTAAGTAAAGCGCTCTCTTACTCCTGTGATTGCTGGGCCATTAAGTGAGATTTTTCTCTGGCATTCCCTTCAAAAAGGGCTTCCCCCTCATCGAGCATCTTCGATGACCAAGCAAGAACTGCTCCTATGAGTTGTCCTATGAAGACAGGCTGGAGAAAAGGCTTCAAGTAGACGTTA
This sequence comes from Atrichornis clamosus, assembly GCA_013400975.1. NCBI lineage: Eukaryota > Metazoa > Chordata > Aves > Passeriformes > Menuridae > Atrichornis > Atrichornis clamosus. The sequence continues at coordinate 119,609 of WBMZ01007683.1, forward strand.
TAGCAGCCTTCCAGTACCTAAAGGGGTCTACAAGGAAGATGAAGATGTACATTTTACAAGGGCATGTAGTGATAGGACAAGGGGGAGTGGTTTAAAACTGAAAGAGAGTAGGTTTTGATATAGCTACTAGGTAAAAAAAGCTTTACTGTGAGGGTGGTGAGGTACTGGAACAGGTTGCTCAGACACAACATCCTTGAAAGTATTCACGACCAGGTTGGATGGGTCTTTAAGCATCCTGGTCTAGTGGGAGGTATTCCTGTCTATGGTAGGGGACTGGAACTAGATGATCTCTAAGGTCTCTTCCAACCCAAGCTATCCTATATGATTCGATGTGGACACCCTGAATACAACTTGAATTTGGTGTTAAACCCCAATGTCTTACTGGCATTTGCTTCTGGCTTGGTTTGGCTAGTGCCTTCTCAACTTTGTGTCCTCTTTAAATAGCACTCATTATTACTCTGTACATACACTATGGGGTAACATACCACCACTCTCATTTACAGAGGATGATTAAATTAGCTCCTATTTTGCAAGTCATCAATGGCCTTCCAAAGGGAGAAATAATTTAAGAAAAAGAAGTCCTTTTATGACTGGCTGATTTTATGATGATGACCCCTGGGGTAACCTGTAGGCTTCTTTTGTGTCAAATATAACGGATTCATACTGCAGCCTTGCTTAATATGAGGAATTCTTTGGTCTCTCTCGTTCTGTTTCCCCACATATAGTCTGTGGGAAAACTGCCATGTTGTCAGATTAGATGTAGATTGACCCCAGTAGATATTAGACCTTATAGAGTGAGCACATAAAAATAAGATCTTCAGGAAATGTTTTCAGCTATTTTCTATGTATCACCAACTGCCAGCATATATCTTAATTAACTTTAATACTTTTGTATAGAAACATTTATCCAGGAATATCACATAATCACTAAGTAATGGAAAATAGACCTTATTTAGACATTTGAGTAATTTATTTTTTTGCCCCAAACCAGCAGGACAGGACCAATGAAATAGAATTTTTAAGCTACAGAGATATCTGCATTAGTAATACACTAAAATATATTCTAGAGATTTTAAAAACATAGATGATGAGAAATGGCATGAGTGCAAAATCTAGTTTATATCATGTAAGAAATTTATGTGAATCACTGAAATATGTTAAAATGTTTGGCTTTGAACTTTTTTGAGACTCAGTCATAATGACAAATCAAATGTATTTTGTATTTCTAGATGAAAGTAACACTTAAATTTTCTGATCTCCCCACCAAATTTTGTTTTAGTCTTCTATTGACTTAAAGCATTTGAAAACAAAAAAAGAGATGAGATCCCTTGAGAGGAGTGTAAGGAAATTCACAGGTATACTAATGAGATGTGACAATAAAGGGATTATTCTGCAGGTGCCTGGGTTTTATTGCTGAAGTCATTTGTAGGGATCAAAGAAATGATTCTGAAATTTATCTTTTCTTTAGGGAGAAATGCTAGTCTCTGAAATATTACAGCCCTTCTTTCAGAAACCTCTGCATTTCATGCTATTTTGTTGAAGGACATATGAAACCTCCAATTAGATGAGTATTATCATCATGTATATTGTATTATGATTACATGTGCAGTCACAAGAGGTGTTTGTAGTCATAGTTATGTTAGTCATTTTAAGAGCAGAAATTGTTATTTGAACAAGGTGGCTATATTGACAAGTTTATTGTGATTTTAACAGTCTGATATAACAAATAGTTCCATGACATACCATCTTTTCCCTGGATGTTTTTCTACTGTTCTGAAATATGAACTCATTGTGGATATAATGGAAAAAAGAGAACAGCAACAAATTAAATTTAAACAAACAAACAACTCATTCAAACCCTATGCAAAAGATAAAAACTGAGGAGATCCTGTGTTCCTATCTTAACTTTTCAAATAAATTGAAAGCTGAGATTTTAGCTCAGATCCATATTCAGTTCCTTTTCTATCTTGGCTGGATATTTTCCTAACACAATCTATGTCTTTTGATGGAGAATAAGGATTAGCTTTTTGTTTCTCTTTTTGTTTTTAATGTCTCTCTGTGAGGAACTTTGCAAATTATTTTTAAAAATTCAAAATATTTGGAATGTACTGAGTGTGCATTCTTTTTAAAGCCAGCTGCTTTAGGAAGTTCCAGATTTTGAAGCTTAAAATGTACAAGAAAGCATTTCTGAAAATGGATTCTGTATCAACAAAGTAGTTGATGTAGAAGAGAGCATTTTTGATAGTTTGGGACCATAAGCAATTTCATATTTAGAAAAGTAACAGGAGGTAAAGAGAATAAAGAATGAAATAAAGGAAGTTAAAAGTAGAGTTCCCCTCCTGCTCATAACTTATAAATTATAAATTCTAACCCATATAATTTTTGCAGTTGCTGGATATTACATGTGCCAGTATTACTAAGAACTTTTTTTTACAGATGATAGAGTGATGACAGGTAACAAAGCTAAATATAAAATAGTTCATTAGGCCCTTGAGAACAGAATATTACTATACAAAAGGTGCAATTATATGTTAGTAAAAAATTTTGTGGCATGCACTTTTTGACATTTATGCATGAACATTTATCCTTACAAATTTAAACGTGTAGAAGTCAACTAGGTGTCCATACACTTAATGAAAACGCGGTGCTCTTTGTCTTAAAAAAGCTAACATCAAGGTATGTAAATATTGGCTACATTAAAAGATGGACAAAGAAAAGTATTAAAACTGAAACAAAACCAAAAATGCTTTTTACTGCTTAGGATCTTGTGCTGGTCCCCAACCCTGCTGGTGGGGGACTGAATGAGCAGCTGTGAGGTGCTAACTTGCCAGCTGGGGTGAAGCCCCAACAGACCTGCATAACATTTCAAACATGCAATCAATTAAAGAAAAATAAATGTCAAGTAACTGAATTATTTCTTTTATGGATACAATTTAAGAGTGATGTCATCTAAGTGTTCCCACTAATGCAAAGCAAGATCTTGCTTCACGCAGCATTTAGGAGAGAACCCAGAGTGCTTTCACAGAAGTAAATGAATTATGTGTTCAATGGGAGAACTTCATTTGCACTGTGAAAACTGAAACAATTCTAGGACTAAATGCAGGTCTTGATGCTCAGTGTTAGTGGATCTGAAACCACCAGTGTTATTCTTGTTCCTGATAATAAAAAAATTAAAATCAAGGATGATGGATAGGATTTCTGTTTTCATTCAGGTGATATTTGTTTTTAGCAAACTGGATGTCAGGAATTACTGAAGATCTTGATTATTCACTAAGATACTTTGAAATTCCCTCTCAAAAGTAAACTCTTTGACATCGGTTTAGTTTTCTTAGAGGATGAACTGATAATTAATTATAATATTTAACCTTTCCATTTTCCCCATAGTATGTAAAGTAATCTACTCTACACCATGAGGCCACAAAATGATTAATTTCTAATAAATGGATGTGCTTAACAGGTTTGCTTCTTTCTACTGAAGTAAACAATTTTGAATTATGCTTATAGGGTGATCCCCTCCCCCTGGTAACTTACAGTCTTTCTTGAATCTTGATCCAAGAGACTTTTTCGTTATGACACAAGGTAGATTTGTGTGTGTGTGTGTACCTGTAGGACGTTAGACATTAAAGACATGAGGCAAATAAGGTAATATCAGGCAAGCAGAATTTCTAAACCATGTATAGAAAAAATGATTTATCTCTTCTTCGTCTCTTTTCTAGTCCCTGTCTTTATTAATGCTGTGGGCTGATTTCTTCCATTATTCTTTCTCTTTTGTAGGACCCTTATTCATGAGTATAGGGGTGAGGAGAGTTGTGGAGGTGCATTTCTCTTTGAAAACTGTTTGAAGTTTCCTCTGTTTAGAGAACTAATTTAAGGTTCGAGGTCTCTTAGTTCTCTACGTGTGGTGTAATTGTAATTTCTAGTAATTTTCATCGGATGACTTTAAAACACAAATATTTATCTAAATAAATTGAAGACAACTTCACAATGTATTTATGTGCAAGGTTAATTCACCATTGCTTGAATTATTTTCTTTCTTCTTGCAGTGAAAATGACTTAATTTAGAGCAGGGAAAACAGTTCAATTATTTCATGCTCTGGCCACAACTATCTGAGTTCTTAATTGCTGGATAGAACTAAAGTAATAAAATTAGTGATCCCTAAATGGACTGCTATAAACACTAGGGCAGTATTTATTTATTTCTTCATGAACACTTATTAAATTAAAAGCAGTTTCATTTTTAGCAAAGCATTCTTTATAATTTTCTTGCTGTTCAGCCAATATTTCAAGAGGATGCTGTAGAGTTTAGAGTTACATTTGCTTAAGTAAAATATATCTGTCAGTAAGAGATCTGGAAAAGAGTGTATTTTTAGAATACATTCTAAACTACCTAATTTTAGGTAGAACATTTTTTTCTAAATATTGAAACAATTCACTGTTGAAGCACTGAGGTTTAGGTTGAGGGGCATGAAGTGTTGTAATTTATTTTAAGGTTAGGGAAACACAGCTTGGGAATTACACTGATGCAGTCTTAATTCAACACTAGTTTTGGGAATGTGTTTGTACTGAATAATAATCACCTGCCCAGATAATTGCGACTATTTAAAATCTAAGAGCATACTAGCTGAACCCAAATTAAATAATGCTCTTATTTATCTCACAGTGCAAAAGACATAAGGAGATAATTCAGTGTTTTTGAAGAAAAAATAAAGGTGGAAGTGTGAAGAAAGTTTAGTTCCCCAGTGTTGGAATTAACAGGCAGATGCAGGCATCCTTTTGTTCTAGCACAGTTAAATGCAACAAGTATTCTTGGCAAGATCTATCTTTTAAGAAAATCACATTCAGAACATTTGATTTCCATAGATATCCATTGAAGGTCTGAATGTAGGTATTAGGTGATGTAAACTGAACACTTTGTCAGATTAGGCATTCAACAGAATGAATGGACAAAACGCAATCTATGTTTTAACTGGAGCATGCTATATCCACAAATAAGTAAAAATACTTGCACTAACTACTTTTCATCACAAACAGGAAAAATCTACAGGGACAGTTAGCTGTCATAGAGTAGATAGGCTGCAGGGCAGAATATTTTCTGTACAAAGGAATATTAGTGATGTACACCTTGCTGGGGAAAAAAAATTGCACAAATGGTATCACGTTGTTTGTGATACAGAGTGATTTGGCGTTTTGTTTGGTTAGTTGTTTTTAGGAGGGTTCTTTGATTTTTTTACTTTCTTCTTAAACAATGATCCCTGTATGGAAGCTACTTTGATGCAAAGCACTTAAAGCAGAACCTGAAATGGATTTCAGATCTTAATACATTATAACATGCTGAATAAATATTTTACTCCTAATGATAGTTAGACAGTGGTAATTGAAAGTAAATTTAGGTGCTGATTATACTTTCTCAACAGTGTTTGGAAGGATTTATTCTTTTAAATGTATTACATTGGTAGGTAAGATGCTAATGATATATTGACACATTCTGAACTATACAATTTATATTCTAATCGTAAAAATAATTCTGATAATACTGAATGAGGTGCAGCAGAAGTTTCTTTCAGAGAAAGGTCATGAACAGAACACTAGACAAACCCAGTACTGTCATTAAAGACATAAATGACTTAGTAATAAGGTTCATAATCAATGAATTGACAGAAATTTCATTATGGAACATTCAAAATAACAGGTATTAATTTTTTCTATCAATGATACAGATATATTAAATATGTGCATGAATTTTGTCCCTGGGAGTTAATTGATGTCTATTGTACAGTTTTCACATTCTATGTAGAAGTGAAACTGTAAAGATTGAGATGCCTTTACACATGATCAGTCATAAGACATAAAACTCCTTTACGATTCAGATATTTTTCCCTCAGATTGGACTTTTTTATATCATACATTCTTCATATAATAGTTGTAGCCCCAAAAGTGCTAGGTAAATGAGTCTGAGTGTAGTGTTATCATTTTATTGTATAAACTTTAAATAAAAGTTGCTACAAGGAACTATGCAATACTTTTTTATAGTACCTTGCTAGATAGCTGCTAAGATATTATGAGTCGTCTCAGTTTTGTGAAACTTATAAAAGTCCCTTCCAACCCAAACCACTCTATAATTCATTGTATTATAGTCTAACTTGGTGTCTCTGATTGTAGCAATTATACCTTTGGCCCAGTCAGAAATTACTGTTACTGGATAGGTATCATGTGAATTCTCTTGAGTACTCTCAGAGCAAACTAAGCTGGATTACTGCAACAGAAATGCACAAAGAAACCAGACACACAGAGAAAGAGGTCAGCAAGTATTCATGAGTTAGGGGTGTTTGATTTCTATTTTTCTTGTATGTCTTTTTAACACAACAAAATGATACTTAGAGATCAAGGACTAGTGGAGTAAAAATTTTTTGTTTAGCTGGGAGGAATTATTTTCTTTCCTGTGTGTAAGAACAGTGCTTGCTTGCAAGCTAAGTACATCCAGAATAGGTTTGGGCTTTATTGTACACTTACAAAATGCCAGATTTAATAAGGTGGTTATAGTTCCATGAATATTTTTAGTGTACATCTTATACATAAAACTGATATGCCTAGTTTTGGGGAAGAATCAGAGAAAACTTGAGTTTTACAGTATTTTGGTATTGTATTTTTTCCCTATGTGCCTTCTTACAAGAATAAGTCTTTTCTGTATACAAATATAACTACAATTCAGAACAGTGATATAATGCATGCATAATTTACCTTTAGACAGAATATCTTCTATTAAAAACAGGTTCAACTAGATGTACAAAACTACACTGTGAGGGGAAGGTAGTGTTCTTTTGGGGATATAAGGTGAATCATTCTGACTCACTTTTCAAAAAGCACTATAGGAGCAGAGAATTGTAGAAGAGACATCATGTTTCAATGAGACGCCTCTTAAGGTCTGTGAAGTTTCAAGACTGATACATGCTGTCTTTAAAGCAGGCGGGTAATTGGAGAGTGATGTAAACAACTACAAAGACCTAACGTGCCTGGGCAAAGGCCCATTAACACTAAGTCTGTTATGGGGTTCCCAGACTGCTGCAGATGAACTTAAAAGCTTAGCAGTAAAATAATTAAACTGCCAGCTACAAGGAAGTGAATTATGAAGAAGAGATAGGATTTAATAGCCCCATGAGAAATGTAAGAAAGTTGCTAAATCATCCAAGATATTTTAGCAAGTTGGCAGATAACTTGCCCAGAGGCAAAGGCCATTGCGGCATAGTAGGCCTGGTGCAAGATAAAAGAACACACAAACATGCTGTCGGGGGCAGACTGAAAAGAAGGAGGCTCACTGAACAGCTAAAACCAAGACTTCATCTGGCTAGACTTTTTCTGATTAATGTTTGTGTAAGCTGTCCCAGGAACAGTAAAGAATTTTATCTCCTGAAGTGAAGTGTATAGAAGCTTCATATATTCTTATGATTTATGGTTTACCCTTGTTAACTTTACATTTTTTCTTATATTTGTATTTTAGATTATTTCCTTCACTTAAGATGGATAGATATTTTATTTATACATTTCTAGTTTATATCAGTGCAGTTCAAGACAGCATTGAATCAACTCTGACTCAGTGCTGAGAACACCTGCCAACATATTCTGGCCATAGACAGGAGTATAAAGCGAGCAAAATTACCAAAGGGGGTGGATCCATAACCATTATATTTCAGGCCTTGTATTTTCTGTGTACAAAGGTGCTCCAAATTCAGATGCTTAGAAATAAAGGGAAAAATTGAAATATAATATTTTTTATCAGACTGTCTTCTGATATTGTATGCTTGTCTGAAAAAAAATAGATAGAATTCATCAGGATTTATTTATGTACTTTGACAACGATGTTTCCACAGCACTGTAGCAGGCTGGGTTATAGTGCTCTGTGAAGCAAGTAATTAATTTGCTATCAAAGTATTTCTAAGCTTAACAGAACTAAAAAATTTTGAATTTTAGTAGAGAGTTTTAAAAAAATTAACAAACTAATTAGTATAATCATGCACATTGGATCTGGAAGAACCACATCATGATATATATTGCAATGTACACAAACCTGTTGTCTAAAAGTCCCTTTAGCATTTACTTTTATTGTTAAATTAGAAAGGCATGATTACTACTTGATATTTTTTTTTCCTTAACCCCTGTTTCATTATAGAATATCAGGCATTTATTTGAAATAAAATTTCCCACCATGATAGCACCAAAATAATTACTGTACTAATAAGTCAGATTAAAAGAAGCAGGGCATTTTTGTTTCTGGAAGATTCCTTTTAGAGATTAGTACTAATTTAACTAGGATTTCTGTATATAAATTATTTCTGAGTTTCCTAGAGAAGTAGAGTATTGTTTGCCTAGCAACCTTGTCTGTAACATTAATCCAAATTATTATTTTATAGTTGTTTCTACAACTTATGAAGCAATTTTCTGTTTATAGCTCTGTTCCCTCCAGCAATTATATTTTTTCCCTCTATTTTTAGCCTTTAAACTTAAAATCCACATGTTCTAAATAGTTCTTTTCGCACTGATTATCACATTTTTATCCAAAATTAAATTCCTTACACTTAAAATATAATTTGGTCTTAGGTGAAAACATGAACATTTTAACATTTCCCTCCTGAATAATAGAATAAATGCAGAGTTATTGGATGGATTTTGATTGCACTTATGTGCTAACAGTTTCATGACACAGCACAAACAGAACAAAATCTATTAGTGTGAAGTAAAGACAGATGTGAGGAAAAGTGTTCTTGCTCATGTTAAGGAGTACCTTGACTTTTTCTTTATGTCCTATCATCCAGAAAACTTGGACTTCTCTTTTGATGTATCACGTGTTGTGCTATCCCTTTGACAAGTTTCTCCAAGAATGAAATTTAGCCTCCAATCCCACATGTTGAATGTGCTATGGTTCAACAGAAATACTAACTAGATTAATGCTTGGGCTTTGTCTTGTTCAGGCAACTTCGCCTCCCTGTTCCAAAAGCTTTCCAAACTTTGATGTCTGAGACATACCTTGGTCCTTTAAAGGAATTTTCTGTGCAAGCACAACAGGAGCCAGTTATCTTACTGGCAGGGTTTGTTTTTTTTTTAATTTGTAGCCTTTGTTTGTTTATTTGTTTTTGTTTGGTTGGTTTGGTTTTTTTAAAGATCTGCCATGGTCAGGAAAGCAGCAAAAGTATTTTAAACTATAATTAAACTTTTAGTTCCAGTAGAATTATACCACTGAATTTAGTTGGTTTATTCAGCCCTGGAATAGATCAGGAATTTTACAAGCAAAAAACTGTGTTTAACACTCAAGTGTTACTTTTTCCAGGAATGCCTTTTGAAGCTGTAGACAATGGTGTTTTCAGTGTGATTGTTTCAGCTGCACTTACTTCCTCTGCCCTTTGGCTGACTGGTGCTCTTAGGGACACTGGTCAAAAGAAACCATTTTACTTCTGAGAACTGGTGGATGCCAATTGCATTTGTCTTTTGCACCAACTGACAAAGTGAGGAAACTATTCTTTTTATCGTCTTGTTTTCATTTCTGCAGACTAAGCTCTAATTGTACATTTTTAAGCTTGCATTGAGTTTTCTGCTAAGCTAATGGATCTTATGTGGGTCTTATTTCTAGCTGATATGCAGCTGCTGATATCCACTGGCCAAATTTATTAAGATATGATCCTATCTCTAGAACATAAACCAAGCTATTTTTATAGTGTAAAATCTTTGTATTCCTGTGTGAGATCTTCAGCGGGGCAATATTCTTTTGTTACCCTGTCCTTTATTTTCCTTTGATGATTCCAAATTCTGTGTGTAAGCTGTATGCAGAATATACAATATTATTATTTAATTTCTAGTTCATCTTGTGCTGACTTATGATTCCAGTCTGACAGGGAAAATTATTGGTTTATTTTGTAAGTTGGGAAGAAAAAAGAAAGACTCGTGGCAGTCTATGGTATCAGCTATCCAAATGGTCAGTGCTCTGGGCTTGCTTAGTACAGTTCCTTTTGTTCACAATAGTGTTTTGAAAGGCAGGCAAATGTTGCATAAAGACAGTCAGCAAAGAATTTTGGAAAAATGGTGGTGGGAGCTGAGAAGGAAAAAAAAATTTTGCATAACAGCTTAATAGTAAAAAAATGGAGTGTATTAATATACAATATAAAATAAGCTTAAGGAGTTTAAATTCTATATAAACATCAGTTGTAAAATGAGTTAACAACTTTTTTCCTTTTTAAGTACTTATAAAAAGCTATTTTTTACTATTCCCTGAACCTTTTATATGATGCATTGTCATCAGGATTAATTTCAAGTATAAAATGTAGCATAGTGCTATTTATAGAAAAACTTTTCCAGCAACAGAACTTTGCATGTGCTCCATCTAGGGACAAAGTCCAAATGCTGTCTTTATACAGTCTTGGTTCATTGCCATATAATTGATGAAGGTGCTAGTGTTTCTATTAAGATAAAGAGTTGTACCTTATTTTAAAAAATAAAGTTGATATGTCTTGCCTGACTTTCTCCTTTCTAATTTCTTATTCCACTCCCTCATGGTCTGGCACTGCTACACTATCTTTAAACTTATTCACTGCTTGGGTTTTAAACTGTGCAGTAATGCTCAATAAATAAACTGACTCAGTTGTTCTAATCTTGCCTTCACAGTCTGGCAGAGCTTTTGCCTCCTGATCTGTCCAGTTCCTTTCTGTTGTATCTTTTTACATATAGCTGCAAAAAAAAAAAAAAAAAAAAAAGAAATGTTTAATCTCTGTTTTCTCAAAAGGCTTTCAAAGCCTTTCACCTCACTCATATTCTCTCCCCACCCTCTCTCAATTATATTAAGTTATTCTATCTCAAGTTTTTTCAGTCTTGGATCCTCCAGAGTCTAATGCTGGAATATGTTCCTGACATACAGATAATATAATGGTCTAACATACAATTCTTCTATCATTAGTCTATGTCATACCTTGAAGTTCCCTGGTATTCATTTAGAAAACTAATGAGAATAATTAATAACAAAATTATTAAATATTATCAATGAAAGGTCTTGCACACAGATAAAAAGTGTTTTTAACTCCTAAGATAATAAAAAAGTTTTGATTGGCCTTTTCTCTTTTTCGAAGTGATTCCTGGAAGCACAGCATAACAGCATGACTTTCATGGAGTTGAGAATCAAGGTCAATCCACCATTTTTGTACATACAGTTACTGAATAAGGACATTTTAATTGAAGAAATTTTTGAACTGATAGATATTAAATACTCATGAGCTTTTTTTTTTTTAATGACTTGTACAAATACATACAGACTTTGACTTTCATGTGGTGAAAATAATACCTAAAATATCTGTATTGTGATATTAAGTGAAACAGTTGTATAATCCAAATGACATTCTGTCTGGTCTATCACTGTTCCTCCCCTCTGATGGAACCTGCAGGAAACAACTTCTTCTCTAATAGCACAGGTAATGCTTCTGTCTCATGTGTTGCTACCCAATTCTCAAAAACTATCTTAAACTGAAGACTAAAGCAACAAATGCATATCAATACAGCAATGGAAGGAGAAAGACATGATAAATACATTCTCCTGTATTGCAGTCAATAATTCGTTTATGATGAACATCACTCCAAACTGCATCTAATAGAGGTCACTTAAAAAAGCCTCTCGAGAAATACTTTTGAATATTTCATTGATGATGAATAAGCTATATTTATGACAAAGGAGTTTAAAATTGAAATTTTAAACGGAGTTCAGGATTTGGTGCATACAGACTGTATGTGCTTTAGCAGTTACACGTTTGAAAAGTGCCCATAAATTACTGCTAGGTGACACCTGCCAAACTGTATCCTTGTAGATAAAGGACTTCTTCTCCCCAGTACTGTGTGCACTTGTAGAAGCCTGTTTAGGCCAATACTTCTTTTACTTTGAAGATAATAATAGAAAAATATTTTAGATATCATTGTGGTCAGAATAATGAGAAAACAACACAATTATATCTATCTGCATTTATTTCTATAATATTATGTATATGGAGAGGTGCAAGTAAAGAAGAAACCCTTGGGAGTAGAGAGGAAATATCTGAAAAATAGTTTGTGGTTCAAGCAGATCTTTAACTTTTCCACTCGGAAGCAAGCCATGCTAATGGACCAATAAGACAAGTGAAATGATATTTTTCCAATATTGAGCTCACTTACCTCATTATAACCAATGGATGTCTTAGGATACATTGATAAATATTCTGCATGAGAAATTAATCAGCAGTACAACAGAAGAAATATTTTCTTGAAAGATGGTGTCATTTCTAGCTGATACTCTCTGATTCAACATGCCGTTTCAAACTTTTTCTTGGCTTTTTTTTCTTTTTTCTTTTTCTTCTTTTTTTTTCCCCCTCTATGAAATGTATGTTTGAATTCTTCAGTACTCAGCAGAGAGGATACAGAGATATGATGCATGCCCTTCCTTGTGTGTTTTAACTGGAGGCAGACATAGTTCCTGGCCTCTTAATTGAATTTAGTGTGCCAATTAGGACACACCTGCACTGGATATAGATAAAAAGAATTAAGAAAGAACTGTTGGATTGCACTTCTGCACGGACATTTTGCAGAGCATCACCTTTATTCCTGCCTCATCATCTCTTACTAGGTAGAATGCAGTTGTAATTAGATAGTGCTGTATGTAGCTGTGCCATGTGAGATGAGTAAAATGGTACAATCAACGAGACAGCTTATAGAATAAGTCATTCCTAAACCATAAGAAAAGGGAGTCTCTTTTATGCAAAGAGACTTGGATTAAATTGATGTGCTATGGGGGAGGCGATACTGGATGATGATGGAAGTAGTATGGAAAGTACCTGATCAAAACAAGTATTATCATTCATTCTGCAGTTCTCTTTATCATTAATCTTCCACTTTTACTAGGCTGAGCTACTTCTGATGGATTGGTGGTGGCAGAGTGGGCTAAGGCTAATGTTTTGCCTTCTCATGAACAGTTTGGTTTCCCCTGCTTGCCACTGACTACTGTAAGCCCCTCCAAAGACTGAGCAAAGTGTTTTACTCACCCTCACCTTGCTAGGGTGAGATAAGAATATATGGACTATTGATCAGAGCTACATTAGACGATGGTTTCAGATGGTTTCAGATGTGTTTACTTGCACTTTAGAACTATAACCACGTGGTAGTAAAGGGAGCTGGAGAATCCATCAGGTTATGTGGAAATGGATTGGATATTTTAGGAAATGTAGTATCTATCAGCAGTTCCCCAGTGATTCTGGTTCTGTATTTTCACTTTGTTGCTTCCAAGAAAACAAAAGTTGCAATAAAGCAAAGAGGAAAGGTTGCCAGAACTGATACTACTAGAAGGGGAAGCTTGAATGTGTAAGTTGGTTTTTTTTTGTTGCTGCTCTGAAATAAAGAGGGAAATTATTCTTCAAGGATTTTCTGCGTATGACATTAAGATCTACAGTATGTGTTAAGTTTTTTAGAGCAGCCAAATTAAGAACTGAAGTTCACCCAGGGAACAGAATCTTTTTCCCACCCCTGCACTTGAACTAGAGATGGAAGAGAAGATTTCTATTACTTTTTTATACCTTTGTTTTAGGTTAATTCTATTCATGGTGTAACCTAATTTGCATGAAGAACAGTTTTCCCTGAATCTATCAGTTGCATGGGAAAATGGATATTATTCATTTGAGTGGAGCTGAAACCTCCTGAGACTGAAAAATGTTCCTGTGCAACAAATAATACTTAAGATGAGTGCTTGAAGTCAATGGGAATTGGGAGTACTATGCTCCATTTAGAATGTGAATAGTGTTTCACAGGACTAGGACCTCATTTCATTCGTATCCACAAGAAGAAAGAAAAATAGTTCATACAACTTCATCTGTTATAGCGTGACAAAGCTCAGTTGAGCTTTTGAAATTTTTCACTGCTTCATTATGAGTGCGGGTGCAGTTATTAAAACTGAAACTCTTTTCTAATTAAAAAAATGTCATCTCTCCAAATCCATGCTCTATATTTTACTTATTTGTTTAGAATGGAAACTGAGATTGCCATCACTTCTCAGCATCCATTTGGAAGTGTTTCAGTTTGAGGAAATGTTAGGCCACGACTTTTTTCCCCCTCTCAATTTAGTCACACAAATAGTGCAGTTAAAAGAGCCTTTTAAAAAATGATAAAATTTGAGTTTTCTCTTTTAGTGTTCTGCTTCTCAGTACCTACTTGAGATTTCTTTGGATAAATAAGTCAGTTTATATCAGGCTTTAGAATTTAAACTATTCTAGTACCAAATAAAGTAAGCTTTGACTGAAAAAAAGTAATAATTGTTTAAAAGCAGAAGTAACTGTTGCTGCTGCTCAACTAACTGTAGTGAGAAGTTTGAGTTTTTACATGTCCTGAAGTATTAGATTTTATGAATATTAGTGAAAATATTTTATTTTTAGAATAGTACTGAAATACAATTTGTAATGATATCTGCATTTTATTATAGAAATCAATGGAAATACTAATCAGTAGTATTTCTTGTAGCATGGTGCATAGTCCTTGTTCATGATGAATTATGATGTTTCCTGGTACTATATCATTCAGTGAAGCTATTTGTGGCTATAAGTATCCAAATGTGAGTCTAAGTGAAATTGTGGTGAGAGGAGGGTGTAATCTCCCAAGCTTTAGTCACACAATGTATGGAATGGTTGGCTTGCTCACAGGTAGGCACACTGAGGAAGACAGTTTGTAGCTGTGACAAACACTTTATTTTTCCACTGTCTTTGGAGGAAAGTGGAAAGTCAAAGTACAGAGCACCAACTGGAAGCTACATGAATTTTCAGTACTGTTATAAAGAGAAGGGAAGGTACAGCATTATTAGTCTCCATGCTTATTCTGTATTGCCCTCTTACTCCATGTCCATATAAACTAAAGTTGCAATATCTTAATCTGACAATTTCTTAAACCTGTATCAAAAACGGGGAAAAAAAGAACATCCTGTGTATCTGTATACACAGGAGTTTCTGTACACTAATATTGTATTTTCCATTAAAAATGTGGTGCTAGAAGTCAATATGAGCAGCTGTAACCTCTTTTTTAATGAAAGGGCCTACAATGCCATGATTGGATATTTTGTACGCGTTCTTTCTGTGGCTGTTGAGGTTTGTTTGTGTCAGATTACACCAGTTGCACAGAGGCTTTATTCAGAACTGTTTGCATGCTGCTCAAAGGGAGTAACTTTTATTCTGCTTCCTGGTTATGTGTCTCTTTTTTAGCAAATCTGAGTATCTCTCCAGAAATAAACTTTTATTTTTTAAAATAATCAATGAGAAGTCATAAATGCTAGGTTTTATTCACATACATATTATGATCACAGATAGTGCTTAAGTAAGATTTTGCTTTGTTTTGTTAATACTGTTCAGCCAAAATGGCAAAAATTGATCTCAAAACCCAATTAAGGAGATATCGTATTTTTACCTCATTGTTTTAAAAAAACCCCCAAACCCAACAGAAACCCAAACAAACAAAAACCACCTTTTACAATTTACAATAAATCTCCATATATATTTTGATTTAAAAGTGATGATATAATGAATAAACACTTTTGTCAGGGGAATACATGGCAATATAAAGACTGAATTTTCTTCAAATCTGCTAATTCTAAATCCTACTAAAAGGTATGTGAAGACATCTGGTAAGAGCATATTATTCTGCAGGAGCAACAGCTGTGATATAGTGTCATGGATTAGGTATATTTTTTAAGAATTACAGTATGTGTAGTACAAGAAACGTCTTGATTCATTCTCTGCAAATGTAATCCTGAGATAAAGGTTAAATCCAATTAAATGAAGTGAGATACTTGACTGTTTACAGTAGTGTAAAATTACACTGCCCTGTTCACAAAATATTTTTGTTTCCGAATCTCATCTGAACACCAATAATAAACAAATATATTTCACCAAGACTTTTGCAAGAATTCCAAATCAGGTTTGTTTAGAAGTTTGGAATAAAAACAACCTGAAAATCTCTGGAAAAAAAAGCATTGTGTCTGTGATATATGTAAAAGGTTGTAGAGCAATGAAAAGTTTTAACAATAAACACTGAAACAAGAAACATAAGGCTTTAGTCTTTCTCCAGAGAAGGAAATAAAGCATATTCAAACCTTTGAAAAGCCTCATTTATACTTTCAAAATGAAATATGGGTGAATTGAACTAACAATTCCAAAAAAAAGTCCAAAAAGTATTTATTGCTGTTTCTCCTAGGTAAGATTTACTTAATCATTAATTTCTATATCTTAGAGTTTGCTGCTAATATTCCTAGTCTGTACTATATCACACAGCACTATGATAAGCTGTACTTTCCCAGACATCCCAGAAAAGGACCTGGGTTTAGTGAAAGGTCCTGTTCTAGCCCTTGTGCAGAGTGATGCAGTGGCAGAGAGGAGTTTGAACCAGTTGTGTGATGGTGTGCAATGCTGCAGGCTGCGGAATATCCAAGACACGATATTGTACTTCACGTATATTTCAAGTCAGATTCACTTAAAAATGTACTTACTTGAATATGTTCACTGAGGGAGCCAACAACTTTTAAATCTTCTTTCATGTTTATGAAGCTTGCCAAACTAGGTCCATTACCATTAACATTAATAAATTGCATATAGGTGTTACTGCCACCCAGTAGAACAGAATGGAGAGCCTTCTGTGAACTTCAGTAGATATTGAATTTCAACCCATTATTGTCAAATAATTTCAGAAATATAAACAAAATAAATAAGAAACTATATTCCTATGAATTGGGGAGTTTATTATTATCCTCATTAACAAAAGAGGGCAGCAATTTGGAAGTGGTATTTTCTGTGTTCAGTACAGTAAGGGCTAACAGTTCCCAGTGTAGTCAATGAGGATAAGGTCGGAGTAAATTAGCCTAAGGATTTGCAAGTCTTAGCTAGCATTGATATAACTGGTGACATATTGCCATGTCTGTAAAACAACAAAAAATAGTCTATCAACAAGGATAACAGTTATCCTGCAACAACATCTAAATCACCTTTTGACAAATGGTGTGAAATACCATTTCTTAATGCATATCATATTAATGGGAAGAAATCATGCCTTTTATTTGTATTGGCTGCAGGTTGTTAGGACTAACACCATTTTACAGTTTGTCTTCAAACTCCTTATCGCACTGATGTATTTTGGAACATTATAGTGGGTTTGGCTGGGAGACCTGAATTCCAGTCCTTCTTTCAATGAATTCTTGATTTAAATTTATAAAAACCCCATACATATATTCGGTCTTTATGTTTCCCTAAAAGAGTCTAAATAGGTCTTAAAACTAGGGCACAGCTAAATTCTGCTGTTTTTCCTAATGATCTTATATTTCCTGGAAAACAGACAGGTGTGAGCAAAGAGATTATGTCTCAGACTTTGTAACACAGTGAGAGAACTCCCTGAAGTTTAAAAGTGGGGATATGTGTCTCCTTGGGCAGCAAAGAATTGTGATAATCCAGGCATTGTGCGTCTAGCAATTTACTAGACAGATGAAAAGGATTGTGTATGTGTGACACTTCATCCTTAATCCCAAATCCTAAAGGCAGAACACAGGAAGAGTTTAGATACCTTCATGCTCAAAATTATCTGGTCAGACTGTGGCTAGAGATAGTAATTGAAGTCACTACAAAACACTATTAATAGCAATTTAGGTCACAAATATCAAATTGCATTTTAAACATTAGATTTACTTTACAGGTGAGTAAGCAAAATCCATTTCATCATTTTATGTCTCATCTTCTTCTCTCTTGAAAGAGTTTATAGTATCTTGGGTACAAAATAATGAATTATACAAATTAAGTGGACATGAGAAAATGGAAATGTTAAGGAATGTGATAAAATCAATGGGAATGATGACTCAAAAAACTACCTGAGCACACAGATGAATCTGTGTAATCTGTCTTTTTAATTTCAGTGGATTAGAACAGTGATAGACACTCTTCCTATACTTGTATTATTTTTAGTTTCCTTTCACAGGTCCTCTTGTTAGTGGGATTTTTTGGTTGTTGTTGATATATTTCCATTTCGGTTTATGGATTAGTAGAAAATAAACAGAACATGTGTGATTACTTTGGGAGAACAAAATGGTTCTAATTACTGTCATTAAATAACATAAGTGGTGTTTACCACATTTCTGTCCTCAAACCTATGGCTCACTGAAGCTTTGCTTTTTGTTTTAAGGTGAATGGGTTTCCACAAATGTCAGTTAGTGAGTTTTACTTGACTGGTATTCTGCAGACTGCTCTGCACACCTCTCCTGTGTGTTTGGCAGGAGGACTCAGGTGGATTGTATCAGAAGAATCTTCTAGTCAAGTGAACATCTCTACAGAAATGCAGGAGATCTTGACTAACAGAAACCTTGTCTTGACAATTTTTGTGAAATTATGTAAAATATTTTTGTCAATAAATCTTGCTCTGTTTTGTTGGCAGAGTAGGTATTAACCATGGTTTTGGCTGGGATGAAATTGATTTTTTACCTAGCGGTTGGTATAGTGTTGTGTTTTGGATTTGGGATGAGAATTATGTTGATAACACACGATGTTTTAATTGTTCCTGAGCAGTGCTTACACTAAGTCAAGGATTTTTCATCCTTGCACACCACCCCACCAGCAAGGAGGGGTGGAGTTGCACAAGGAGTGGTCAGCCAGGGACAGCTGAGGAAAGGGATATCCCATGCTATATGATGTCATGCTGAACAGTAAAACTGGGAAAATTTGGCCAGGGAATGGCAGCCCATTGCTCAGGACTTGGTTGGGCATCAGTCAGTGGTTGAAAAGCAACTGCATTATGCATCCCTTGTTTTGTATTTGTTTTAATTTATTTTAATCATTATTATTATTTTCCCTTCCTCTTCTGTCTTATTCAACTCTTATATCTCAGCCTATAGGTTTTACTTTTTTTCTGATCCTTTCCTCCATCCCACTGGGGTACTGTGAGTGAATGATTGTGTGATGTTTAGCTGCCTGACATGTTAAACCATGACAGTATTGTCCTGAAGTATGTTAATCTACATTTCTGTAATCCCGTATGGAATGAGGAAACGCTGTGGGAAAATGAACATAACCTTAACTTTGACACTTATTGGTTTTGGATTCACTTTTGTAGTGACAAATTAATGGGGAAAGTTTTGTTTGGCTGTCTTTTGCAGTCGAGTGGAAACTTCTCATTCTAGTGCAGCATCATGAAATTTTTGTCTTGTCAAGCAGGAGTGCAAAATGATGTCTAAGTAACAGAAAATACAGTCCTCTGTGATACATTAAAAATGGGAAATATTAAAGTAGGAAAAGTTGCTTGTTTTCTTTTAAGATAACATTCTGTTGCATTATCAGATATATTTGAATTTGGAGACTGCTTCTCAAAAAAACATGCTTTTTGTGCATTTTTACCCTGGTAGCAGCTGCTCTTCTGTTTCTATCAAGTTCTACTAGAGGACTAGCTGCAGTCAGCTTGTGATCCATTGGGGCATAAACAATCTTCATAGCAGATTAGCTATTGTAGTTCACTGACCACAACTGTCACCCAGAAGAAATTGTTTAACACAGTGTAAATATTTGGTGTGCTCTCCACATAACTGGGTGATTCCTTATTTTTGTAAATAAGCTTAGTTTGTATGAGCAGTAAAATACTTACAAAAAAAAAGTTTTAATGAAACAATGAGGGTAGTTAGTCTTGTCAGACATGTCTCAGGCTGTACTTTGACTGAAAGGCATTATGGTAATTGTGAATTAAGTGCTACACTGAAAATGTAGTACATGTATCTATCCGAATAACTTTCATACCACGTCCTTAGGTATACCTTTTATTCTTTTCCCTGAGATTTAAGAAGTTACATCCAGATACAGGGACACTGTGTCAGCCACATCTGCTAGGCATATTTAGATGTTTTCACCTCCCCTAGAATCTGAAAAAACATCCCTCACTTCATTCCATTTGTCTATTTTTACTCTAATGCTTCCTGGGTAACCACAGGAATTGAATAAAGAGAATAAGAGAAACTCAAGAATAGCTGCAGCAATTCTGATCTCATTTTAAAATGATTTTGCAATTACTGTTGAATAGTGTCATTCAGTACTATTGGTTTTCTACTTCTGTAAGGCACCATGATGCTGTTGTTTTTATGTGTGCTTGGGTTGTTCATGCCATGCTGAAGTGTTCAGAGAAGTGACTGAAGCTGTGACAGAGAGAGAGAGCCCTGAAGTATTGGCATGGCTAACATCATAGCATCCTTTCCAGATCACACTTTTCAAGACAATTGCAAATCACAGTCACTTTGGAGTTGATGGTGATGGTCTGAAGTTGTTCATCCCTTGCCATCATTCTTGTTTCGCCGAGAAGAGTTGACCTGTGTCATACACTGTTTCTTTAAAGCTGCAGACTCCGAGTGGGGATTGCAGTCTGAATGAAAGGTTTGCACAGTACTGTGCCCAACAGCACATGGGCTGGAAGCCCCACGTACTGCTGCTAGACATGGGCAAGAGGATTTTTGCTTCTTTAAAAGCAAACAAAGAAAACCATCCCCCTCGTTCTTATTGTTTTGATTTCACAGTTATCTAACTTTGTCAACAACAGCCCTGTTCTCAAAAGACAACTTGAACTGCTTGGGTCTGTAGTCCCTACCCCACACCTTGCATTTGTTGCAACCAGGAAAACAAAACCTCTGATTTCTGTTGGCCAGTCTTATATCAAGATTCATATTTAAAAATAAATTAGTTTTTTGCTTGTTTGTTGACTATTCCCCTATAATTAACAGGTTAGAGCTGCAAGAGGAGATAAATGAAAATATTTCAAATAGTATCTAATGGGTCTTTGTGTATCCAACTCAGACTAATGTTAAACCCCAGATGCTGATTCCCTGAAAGTTCTTAAAGGAGGATATAAAGACTATAAACTGATTGTTTCTTTATTTAAAAAAACAAAAAAACCCTCTATAACCCATCTTTGAGAGAAATAAATCATTAAGTAACAAACAAGACCAAGGACCTCATTTTACTATGAAAACTTCTATTAATCTGACCTACTCAGTTTTTGTGAAAAGGTTCAGATGCTTCTGCTGCACAATTAAATATTTTGTTGGGTTTTTTTCCTGTCCTGAGAAATCGTACTCTCCCTCTATGTTCCCAAGTGGAACAGTTTACAACCCTCTCACTCTTCCTTTCCCCTCCATACCCTTTGAAACGCTTTGTTAGGAACCCAGACAAATTTCTATTCATTCATTCTCCTTTGCTTCTGTTTGAAACAGTTCTTATTTATCACCTTCAGATTGTTTCAGGGAAAAATCCCATGTTACAAGTGTGGTAGTCTAATACTCTCTGCTTTCAGATGGGTTAATTTCACCGCCAGTCATACTGTCTCTTCCCTTTCTCTGGATCTGGTATTTGTGTGGTTTTCTGTAGAGATGACTTAATGAGTCAAGCAATGAGCTTCCTAGTAGTGCAAAGAATAAATCTCTGGCAACTAGATATTCCTGATTTATAGAATTAAAAATAGAAGTAAGAATTGTATTAAATTCTTGATGCAGCCTCTTTTTTCATGAACTCCCAAATTTCAAAATATCTTTGTAATTTAAAAAAAAGTAACACTGGCAAGAACGATCAGCATGTATTTTAAAAGTTATGATTTTTCTGATCCTTGGAAAATTACCACATCAGTAATGTGGTTCTGCCAATGTGTAACTTCTACTCTCTTCTGGGAAAAGTAGATATAGATATAGTAGGCTGTTTAAGAAGAATATATGAAAGCATATAAAACATTTATTTTAAAATCCTTAGTAAGAATAACGAATATTAGCATTATAATATATTTTGATGTACTTGCACACATTGAGATGTATTAGAAAATAGCAAACTGGAAAATATAAGACCAGAAATGATAATACTGTAGGACAGCATGACAGAAGAATTTTTTTTTTTGGTTTTACAAAGCTATCAAGATTCATATTTATTTACCACAGAAAAATATTACTAATTTGTGCATCTACTATCTCTAAGGGGTTTTTAAAATCATTTCCTGATGAATTATCATTTAAAGCACAGGTAGAGGCCAAATGACCTGATTTCACATATGTTGCATTACTGTTATGTTGCTCTTTAGAGTTCAGGGAATTCAATTCCACCTGGAGGTAAACAATGCCAGTGGCAGATACTGTGGACCACATCCATCCTGTATGTAATTCTTTTGAAGTGTATGAATTATACCACAAGGAACCCAATGCCTTGAAGATATTTCTTAGTAAAATATATTTTAAGGGCAGCTTTGCTGGCACAACAAAAATGCTATGAAGTAAAATATGTATTGCGTACATATATTAATCTTTATGGAGATATTACAGGAAGAGTCTGTTTTCTTTGAAAAGAAAGTACTGAATTTTTCCTTTACTCAGGACTATAGGTTTTTTTTAAGTCATTGCTGATCTAGTAGAAAGATAATATTAAGATATTAGAAGATGATCAGTGGGGGAACATTTATTTAGAAGTTGTTATATCAGCATTGGTGGCCGAGCTATGGTGAATGTACTTGTGGTTTTGCCCACTGTCTCAGAACAGCAGTTCAGCTAGATACTTTCTTCTCTGAGAAAACCTTTTATTGGGTACCTTTTTATGTATAAATATGTATGTATAAACAACAGTGTATTGCATGCAACCATTTTCGCTCTCAGGGCCATGGGCATAAATGTATTATGCTGTGGGTATTGTGCCTACTTACCTGCTGGCTAAGGCCACAGCAGGTATGACTTTAAAAAAAACTTTAAATGTAAGCTGTTTTCTTTTCCAAATTTTGTGGTATGTCAAATGTGATAGCAGACTTTGATATCTGTGTAGACAGACAAGTGCAGTATGTCAGTTTCAAACATCTTGGAAAAACAGAAGCTAGCCTAACCTTCAAGATGCCTCAAGCATGCAATCCTCCAGTCTGGTTAGGAAAACTTGCTGGAGACATTGTTTATATTATTGCTAAGAGATGGTGTTAAAAATACCAACTTTTCCTAAAGGTTGACATTGAGTGTGCTCTCATGTATAAAGATCTTGTTTACTCCTAGAGGAAACCATTTTCTTTCAGAAACCAAAGTTGATCAATAAAAATGGATTAGCATGATTGAAAATCCTGTTCTGACTTAATAGGAGTGCAGCAGCATTATAACATGTCATAAATATGTTAAAAGTAACTAGAGCCACGAGTCATTTCAGGTTACAATGTGGCAGTTTTAACACAAGTCTGAAGAGATCGAGCCTGCCTTTAAGTTCTTTGTGAAACCAAGGCCTATAAAACGTGAGCACGGTGGACTTAATAGCTTGTTTAGCTAGTTGTAAATGGAAATGTCATGGTAGATTACATTGCCTAAAACAGGTTTT
Source organism: Atrichornis clamosus (assembly GCA_013400975.1). NCBI lineage: Eukaryota > Metazoa > Chordata > Aves > Passeriformes > Menuridae > Atrichornis > Atrichornis clamosus. The sequence goes on from WBMZ01007683.1 coordinate 142,966, forward strand.
TGCTGTTTGCAAAGGAAATTAGAAGGCAAAACTTGTTGAATTTCCCAACCTAACCACCTCAATCCCCTTGAAAAATTACTTTGGACGGAAATGAGCAGCAATTAATGCAGAGAAAGTGATTACCTGGTTCAGAAAAAGTATTGACACCAGCAGATGGTTTTGTTTACAGCTTTTCACTGATCAGTTACCAGAGAAGTAGGCACCAAAAACCAGAGACTGTGCATATAATCTGTTTCTGTAAACAGTTATGGTTCTTATGAGTGGTGCCAGACTCTGAGACCTAAAACCTACTATACCGACTCACCTAGCCCAGTGTGGCAGGTGCAAAACTGTGAATAGCGAGGATTCCATTCAAATGCTCACTGGTACAATAATATTCTTTCTCGGTTTGTATTTCTAATTCTATTTGCTCTTTAGTTATTTATTAAGTAATGAGATATTATAGAGAAAGATAAATAAATATATGGCAGCCTCAACATCTCATTCCTGAATGCTCAGCTGAAAACACTAGCCCATCACTTCCATATAAAAATTAATAATATTTTATCTTGTGTTTTTCCCTTATCTGGTTTGGTTTTCCCAGGCATCTGCTGGAAGGAAAGGATAAAGGAAACAGTTCTTCCTGAATGTGTGTTACATTAAGCTACCTGTATTCATAATAACGACTCTAAATATGTGTGTGTATGTATTTATATGTGTACACATACATACATATGCATATATGAACAAACATTATATAAATATTTATGTGTTTAGTGAAGGATTTTGAAGTAATTCCAAAGTACAGGAAAACCATGGCAACATGCTTATTTCCTTTCGTTTTGTAAAAAGTTGTAAATAGATTTGGAGTTTAATTTTAGGTTAGCCCAAACTGACTCCTTACTGTCAGTGATTTAAAAAAGAAAATAAAAAAATAAAAGGACATAAAGACATCACAATACTGCGTTTTTTTCTTCTTGAATATGGGAGCCTTGATAACTAACTTCTTTCCTCGTATTTGACTGCTCACTAAAGAGTTCTTTTTTCTGCCACCAAATAAAACAAATGCTACTAAGAGTTTTATTATGTACTTGTTTCTTAATATAGTGTGGTTTGAAACAGATTTGGAAAAAAAAAGAGAAGAAAAGAGACATTTTATTTTTTTAAATTGTTTTCAAATGCTTGGCATCCTTTCAGATGATAATCTTTTTTTTTTTCATTTTTTTCTTGGCTGTCAGAAACTTGCAAAATGGCCTTAAGTCAATGAACTTCTGTGTACTACAATCTGAAAGGAGATAAAAGAATTCAGAAGAGTTGGATAACTGTAGGGGAAAAATCAGTTCCTTTTAAAAAATTTTTCTACTTACAACATATGCAACAGATGGCAAGATTTGACAAATAAGACTACGATGTATATGTTGTCTGTTTATGAATTAGTTATGCTCGATTATTGTTCAATTTCCATGTAATTGTGCTTTAGTTAAGGTCCTTCTAATGTCTACGTAAGCACAATTTATCAACAGAGATAACTTAATGTGGACAGGGACACTTACCTAGCGTGCATCCCCTGGGCCATTCTGATCGTGCAATGATACTCGCACAGCAGGCATCTTATGCTTTCATTGACCTTAGCAGTATTGCAGGGATAATTCTGCTTCCACAAGAGTGAAGTTGGTACTAAACAACGTCTTGAATCTATTAGGAATAAGTGTGCTTGCCTCAGCCATCTGGAATGTGTATTTGTTTGTACATGTTTTACTACCCCAGTGCAAGAAAACAAAGCAGAACCCTGTGCATTGTAGGCTACTTTTTGTCTCTTCCCACACACAATATTTTCATATAATGTTGATTTCTATTATTTGTCTGTGATATTTGTTCTGAAACTGAAATTCCAGTTCTGCTTGTTTTGTATTTTTTCACCGGGTTTTGAAAGCTTCAACCAGCTTTGTTTAAGGTCATATCCTGAGCTGCGTTCTATTTCTTGGTCTCCATCTGTGCAAATCACCTTTAACTCTCTAGTTCAGGAAGACAATTTAAAAAATCTAGGTGTAGTCTGAGCTAACATTTTGTGAGTAGGAAAGTTGTACATAATGTGAGGGGTGGCATTTGCTCAGTCAGCATGCTTCACATCTGCTCCCCTCTCACCTACCTGAGGAATGTAGAAGCCTCTTTCTCTGAAACTGACTCTACCACAAGGAGTAAAGGATATTCTTAGACCTGGTTATTCTTTCATAATTATTGTGTTGAAATGATCAAATCTGAAAATGCTTTGAAGTAAGAATCATGGTATGCATTTTAAAATTGGGAAGAAATATTATTTTTTTAAATCTTTTTGTTATTTTGTTTTTCTTTGGGAATTTTGTGTGTGTTTTAAAGTCACTTGAGGCCTAATTATATGAAACTACCTTTTATGCATCAGCTTGTCTGATATGAGTATAATTTTCCATGTGGTGGGGGAAACACTAACTTTTGCTACTCATTTCGAACACTATGATGTAAGACAGTGGGAGTTGTCAGGGAAAACATGGAGGTGTTCATTAAAATATTGAATTTTCAGAAGAGCAAGGTAAATATTTAATGCCAATGGAGCTGCAAAACCAGATTGAATATAGTCAACTAGTATTGTTTGTTATCTTGATAAAAATAGCCAGTATACAACACCTTCAATATATTTCAGTAAAAAATAAAAATAGAAGTCTATCTTGAGAGTTACCTATGCCAATAATCTTAATGCAAAGGAATGCTCATGCCTTATTGCCTAAGTGGCTAGATTCAGAGCTGAAGAACTGCGTGTGAATTTACTTTGTTTTGCATCACATTTTACCAGAACAACAATTGGAAGAAATCTATTTCATCTTCACCTGACTTTTACAGTATGGTTATAACCCATTTAAGTACCCTTCCTCATCACTGCTGTGACTGAATTGAGATGTAACAATTCTGGAGCATATGGTGTTAGAAATATAACTAGAAGTTATTAACAATTATTTGTAATAGAATCAGTCTTTCACAGTGATGAGAACATATTTTGTATTTTACACAAACTGATTTCCAGTTGTGTGTAGCCTTCAATCCTCAGTACATTCCTGCACTTTATAGGAAGAATGAGGTGAGATACTCAACCTGTATGTACGTTCTGTTTACAGAATTTAGAGAGTATACTACCTCTGAAAATATTGAGAAAATTTACATAGGTAGCAAGAGAAATACTAGCCTTTACTGCTTCCTTCCAACCTCATGCACAGTATGAAATAGACGGAGGTTCAGGGAAATGGCAATCATGGCAGTGTAAAATTTCAGAAGCAGATGGTAAATATTTAATAAGAATTAAGTACGAAAGGTAGGGTCAATGTCATCAGATAGATACTAAGTTTTAATTTAGTTAATTGCGAAAATTCAATTACTTAGCTATTTTGCAGTAAGAGTGTAAGAGAAGTTAAAAAGCATTTGCTAGAGACATAGCAGTATAAAAAATTAGGACTGGTTTAGGATGTAGTTTTTACCAGCTTTTGTAAGATTAATCATGAGTGTATTTGACTTTGATGTGGGACATCATACAGGTAGTCACACAAGTTTTTCATACAGTAATTTTAAAAATGTTGTAACTTTTTAGAATTTTCTGCTTCTTGCCTTCAGGCTTATCCTACCCACCATGGCTTATTGGCTCCATTTCTACATCTTCACCCCAACTCCAGCTGAGAAACTGTTTCACTGGGGTATTGCTGCATTTGTGAGCCAGGACAGAAGTTAAAGATGAATTTTCACTGACCTTGTGTATAAAGCTTCTAGATCAGCAGAGTATTTATGAATTTATTAGGAGACAGGATTTCTTACCTGATGAAGGGAAACACAGCCGTTGTGCCAGTGCAGAAGTCCCTGCTTTTCATTATTGTATCAGCTTATGTCATCTATAAAGGCAAGATACCATTGGTTTTCTGCCTGTAGTTCTAGACAAGGTAGCATTGTTTGTTTGCTTGCTTGCTATTTTTGAGAGCGGTGTCTGTATGGGTTTTGTTTGGTTGGTTTATTTTGAGTTTTTTGTTTAAAAGTAGGAAAACTATATGCCTTATTCTTGTGTGTTACCATTTTTAATATAACTGCCTGATAACATACTGCAGCATGTACTGAACCTACCTATGGTGTCTTTATGCTGTTTGTTCAAAATAATGGCGTTAGCAGAACTACTACCTTCATAAAACAGGTGAGGTGTCATTAGAAACTTTTGAGATGCTAAAGAAAGTTATGTCTTCTCAGTTTCATTTACAAAATCAACCTGATATTATATAGCTTGTAGTAAATGTGATAGAAACAAATATATATGGAAGAAAAATGTTTCCTGGAATACATAATTTTGATTCATTCCAAGAAGTTACCATATGTAAAGGCATGGAAGAAAAATGCTTAGGAGCACTTCTGCTGGTTCCAATTATTTATGGCTCAGCATCAGTAACTTAGAAACTAATTTGTGCAATAATGAACTCTCTCTATTGCTGAGGTAGATAACAAACGGTATTATAATATTCAACACCAGCTACTTGTTTCAGTCTTTGAGGAAGTTGCTGTGAATAGTGTTTGCCTTCAACATTATTTAAACTGATGAATATTGCATATGGCTTGATCTTAGAGCAGTGGAACACAAGATCTGACAGGTTAAAATGCATTCCATACAGCTGAAGACTAATAGAGGTTAAGGGGGTTTGTGTGTTGCAATTTTCTTCACACAACTGTAATGTGGTAGTCAAGATACAAATAGTATGTCTCTTAGAACAAATTGCTTGTGTGAGCAGTATTAGAAGAGTACACAAATAAGCAGCCTAGGAAACACCCTTTTTTCTTTCCTCTATGCAGCAATACAGAAGCACAAAAGAATGCAGACAGACCCATTCAAGTCCTTAATTAAATTTTGTCTAAAAAGATAACATCTATTTTTTCTTTATTGTTAAATAATTTTTTCCCTCAGAAAAGAAAATTGTCAGTGCTCATTTTAGTGAAGATCTCTGTAGTAAACTAAGAACTGCTGTAATTTCACACTTTAACTTATTTTCTGCTATATCTTTCAATAAATATAACAATAAGTATGTAGTTTACCAAAAGAATCTAACTCTTCAGTGCCCATTATAAAGGGTCAACCTATAGCTTTTTAATCTATTCCTAAAGCAGTAAATTCTTTATTAATTGTGGAGGGGATTAACTGGTTTCTAGAGAACCATGCTGCAGGTGACATCAAGCTGCCCTCATATTGCCAGGATGATTAGGTCAGATTCAGCATTGTGCAAAGGCGGTCATGATGCCTTCAAGATTAAATTAAGTCTAAAATGGCCTTGCTGCCTTACCATGGCATGAAAACTGAACTAACTAAACCTGCAAACCTGCAAATATGCTTGCTTACACTGAGTCATTTCTACTGAGTAGCATAATTTAGGTCTATTTTGATGGAGCTCACAGGCACTTTTATATATATAATTTTATATACATAATTTTATAATTTTTATTTTTTTATAATTGAATGCCAGTAAGTCCATGCTAGATATTGATAATATTTCAACTACAATAGTTTGGTGCATGGTTTTTTTGTTTATGTGAAGTCTGCAATTTTTTTCTTTTACATATGTTGCATATATTTAAGTATCCCCTGCAACTGCGAGTCCTGCGATCATCATGTGGTTTAAACTCATCTATCTTTTTATCTGTAAAAGATCAGTTATCAGAAAGAAACAGAAGTAAAAATTTCTGTAGATTTACATCACTGCAACTTCAGTCTGTGTCCTGAAAACAATTTAGGTATAATAAAGGCAAACAGAAAAGGGAACTTACTTACTGGGCAATATTTTGAGTAATTTGGATTTAAACTAGGAAATGACTGTCTGGTGTAAACCTATAGAGAATTTGTCATTGAATTCACAGTCCTATGTTAAACATCTCAGTTTCCTATGCAGTGCATAACACAGATGAATAAGAATGAATTCTTAAACAATTACCAGACAACAGTGAGTCAGCTACTGAATTAGCTGATAAGAAATTCAAAGGATATTCCTGAGACTTTAATCTCAGACTCTTTTAAGAGCCTGGATGCCTGAGCTACAAGAAGTAAATGCTTCTGTTAAAGAGCTACAGGTTTTAACCCTTTGCACATAGGATTCCCTCCCAGCAAAACACAGATGAAAGGATATTGCATATTTTCACTAGCTTAATGTTGTGCTATAGCTTTGTGAGTTCTAGATATTGGCTACGTAGACTTTTGTGTGCAATGCAGCTAATGTTTCATGTTTCCATGATGTACTTTCCTGTACTGAGATCTGCACACACACAAACATCTTCAGGGTAGTGAAGATTATATTTCTGAAAAGACCAGTGCAAACAGAAATTTCCAGTGTGCCTCAGAATTACATGCAAGGATATAAGCAATTGTGGTGTGTGGTGTGCCACCTATTTTCATGCTTATAGGAAAATGGTGGACAGGGAAGTACCAAGGGTTATTTACTTCTCTTTCTCCTTTTGGATTCATTTTAAATTGGAAGCCTATGCTGCAATTTATGAAAATCAAGAACTTTTCAACACTATAGTCCTTAAAGTCTAAATGAGTTTGGGTACTCTCTGTGTGACAAAATCAGCTAGTTGTTCAGAATGCTTTCCCCTTTCCTTCTCAATTAGATGATGTTTACCTTAGTCTGCTAACATTTTGTGTGTGCCACAAAGTGGGATTTGAAGGATTGTAGCTTTAGCAGAAGTGGCAGTGTTTATCAAAAAAGACTTGTCAATCTTCATTCCCCTTGCCGTATTGCTTTAGAATGCATCTTAAAAGCTGTGAAAATAGAAAGTGCTGAGCAAGCACTATTTCTTTTTTCCCCAGATTTGTTCTCCTCCTGAGGCCAATTAACAGAAATACAGTTTTGAATTCAAAACTATCCATTGTCACAGAAAATAAATTTTCAGGTTGGAAACAGAGTTAGATTTTAGTTGAACTGTTTCCCAAAATGCAGCTTATAAATGTCAAAGTTTAACTAGAAGATTTTTGCCTACCAAAAAAAGGTCACATAAATTTTTTTTAGGAATCATTGACAGTTTGGGAGAGTCTGCTTTTGAGATAGCCAGTTTGGGATGTTGCTTGTAAACCTAGTTTCTTTAGAGAGTACTAAATATTTGCCCTCTAAAGACTGCTTTATCTTGGAAATGTAATATAGATATCTCTTTGGATAAAACTTTTATACTTGTTTGCTCTGTGTATTTAATGGTGCAAGGGTGTAACTCCTTCCTACACAGCAAAAAAAAAAAAACCAAACCAAGGAAAAATCCCCACCTCTAAAAATCATGGTTGGGATTAAAATTTCTTTCCAGAGAGCTTCTACATATCAACACTGTTATCTAGAAGGCATTCCAAGGTACCTGTAGGCCAATGTGTTCAAAGGTACTGAAGCAACTTTATTAGGCAGGAATGAAGTATCACAAATAATATTGAGCAACAGTGCCTCTAAGAGGATTCATATGCAATAGATTTCACCAAAATGTGTAGGTTCTGGGAGCAAATGCCCTATTTCTTGCAGAGGGTTACTCTGTTCTACTCAGACATGTCAAAATAGGACATGAAGAATTTTGACTAATGAATCTGCCAATTTTTCTCCTTCAGCAGTAGTTGTGATATATACTGTACACAAAATGGTGTTTCTGGTTGGCTTGAGAGGTGTTCTTTGAGAATGATCAACGAGGCTATCACACAGCAGGCCTTTGACTCCTGGTAGAAATTGTAGTGACCAGATGACAATACTGTGACTTACTTGGACACAGCAGAGCTGAAACCAGGACACTTCTAAGAAATTCTTCTTATTTTTAAGATTGATCATGTTCAGCATGTCATAGTACTACTAAGTACCACAGTCACAAATTCTTGACAGCTGGATAGCAAACCACATTCCTTGGTGTGCTGTAGGCTGCACAACAATCCCTTCTTGTAGGGAATCCACGGAATGATAGTGACAGAATTATGCTGACACAGTCACTATTGGCCTGGCACCAATTGTGTTTTAAAATGCAAACTGTAGCCTGAGAATAATTTAGGCTTTCCTAATGTACTAGTTTGCTTATGTGCTATTAGCTGCATGTAAGTACTGCAAAGAAAAAGCCAAAACACCTACTGAGAGAAGATTTTGCAAATGTTACATGATGCATATGCTTATATAATTTGAGATTTTATACCTTTAAGGTATGTGCAATTTCAACTTGCACATAGTTTTGCAAATCAGTAACTGAACAAAACCACAGCATTAAAGAATAGGCCACCAAGAAAATAATTTTTAAATTTTTCATATTTTTGCCCAAGTTTAAAATGTATCTAATGATAAATGAATTAATGAATATGTAACACGTAGAGCAACTACACTGCTGTTTGTGAAACAAGGTTTGGTTATCTGTAGTAGTGTGCGTGGCTCATTAAGATATAAAAAAATAACAAAAGGAATAATAAGGCTAATTTAAAAGGTGGTCCTGTGTTACCTTTTCAGATCCTCCAGTTTTCCTGATCATCAGAACTCCTCCCATTTGAGATACTGGATCGATCAGCTTTGTAAATATTCATAATTTGGGATGCCAGGGTGTACATCCAAGCCTTGAATTGTAGAGTTGTTGAACTCTTAACATTTTTCTCCTGTGTGGCATCCAAATAATTTATGAAATGCAAGATCAGAAAGCTGATGATGATTATGGTATTTCTGTTAATTGCAACATAATTGATTATCTGTCTGCTTTTGGCATGACAAAGAAGGATAGTATTGCTACCATTCTGCTGTAAGCATGATAACACCATTGCTAGTTTTCATAGAAAGTTATCTGGCAAAGAAACAATCCCTCTTTAGTAAAGAATGTTTGATGAATAGTAAGAGTAAACGATAAGCATATTTCATGGAAGTGTAATCAGAGTAATTTTGTGTTGGGAGTTTAGTGTGACTTTTTCTCCTCTCCTTTGAAAGTGGAAGCTGTGGAAAGCATGAGGTTTGATGTAGCTATTTTTTTTTTCTCTTGTGGAGGTGACAAGGGATAATAGACATGATACAAATATACCTGTACAGCTTTTAGAAGATAAATTTTCATTTCAAATATTTGCTTCTTATATATCTTGAGGTCTGTGTGTTGATTGCAGTTGTGTTGGAACGAGATAATGAAATGGGACTATTTTGTTCAGATTATCATTTACAGACTCCATGAATTAGTTCCAGATACAGAGTACCTGTTATTGACCTTGACATTAAAGTACATTTTCAAAACATAAGAACTTTGTCATCTCATGTACAATAGTAATACCAATCAAAAATTCCCTGTAAAGCTAATTTTGACTATGTTATATGGAAGGTAATTATTGGGTAGAAGCTGCATTATGGATGAGAATCTAAATAAACCAATACATGTAGTTGTGCAGTTTGCTTTTTTACAGACTACCTTAGTTGTTCCCACTACCCAGATTAGTAATTTTCTACCCTTGATTCTAAAACTGTCCATATTAGTCACCATTTTTCACACTCTTCTCTGTTTTCCCCTTGTGTTCATAATGAAATGAAATGTCATCTGTGTTTTACCTTTTTTGTCCTATTTAACCATTGTTGATTTCATGTGTCTTCTTATACTGCTGATGAAACTTTTTATCTTTCTTATTTCTTTACCACTGTTCTCCTAAATCTTGTATTTCTGCAGGAAGTCTTTGACAATCTATTGACATATTAGCCTTTAGTTTTCAAAGTAGTTTCAGTGATGAAATCCAGCTGATGAAAAATCTTGAGTGTTCAGTGTTTTTATCTTTTGTTCTTATCAGTTTGACATTGAAGACACCTTACAAATGACCTTGTCTTGATTTGGCTTTATCAAGCTATAATTTTCAAAGATATTTGGGTGTCAATATGAGTGAGCATCCGGCAATAGGACTTCAAAAGTGTATCATACTACCCAAAATCTTGTTTGAGAGCCTGATGTCTGCGAGCATACCTTTTATCATGTCTGAGCTATTTATGCCTCTCTCCATGCAGTTGTCTGCTAAGGAAGGAAACTCACAGAAAGCACCATCCCAAGTGAAACTGTCTTGAGTTTGTCAGGAGGAAATAATTGACGTGTCACAGACTTGTTCATATACTAGAGCATTCTCCACCTGGAATTAAGCACTTTAAATCCATCTTTCAATACATGGATGGAGAAGAAGATGCATTCTTCTCTTTTTTTTCAGTAGTCAAATTGTCAGAGCACGTGAATTCCTTTTGGAGAGTTGCAGTTTCCTCTCTCTGCGAAGATTTGTTGCCCATATGTTGATGATTGGAGTACTTATTTGGGGAAGGAAGATGAGGATTTCAATAGCTGCTTTAAATCACATAATTGTAGATTAAGTAAGCTGAATTAGGTCTAGGGCAATCGCAAAAAGTATGTTGAGTACATATCTACATAGATAAGTGATTAAGAGTTTCTCAGAATTTGGAGCTGTAAAAGGCATGGCAGGATCTGTTATCTGGTTATCCTTCGAATTTCTTAATATTCTATGTTTTTATGATGATGATATATGAAACTTATTTGGGAAAGCATATATGTGTATGTAGTTTGGCAAGATAATTTTAATTTTCTTTCAGAATATATCTTGGTAATGGAGATGTCAATTTCTTCTACAAATTTATTGCTATTTTTCTGGAAACTAAATATATATAGACAGGAAATCTTTAATTCTGAGGCAATTCACTGAATTTTACAATTTATGAACAGCATAATAAAAGTCTTAATTCAATATATTGTCAGAATTATTATCATTATTGTCAAATATATATTGTCAAATATAACATCAAAGACCCATGGTAACCCAAGACATGGTTATATTCCATATTGATCAGGGATTTGTTGGGTTTTTGTTGTTTTGGAGTGGGCAGAAGACCTAAGTTAGTTTGCCTTATGTATAAAGTTTGCCTTATGTAACTGACAACTTAAGGAGTATGAAATTCCAGCCAATTTTCATGTACTTTAACTCACTGAGGTACATTCTTCAAAGAATTGATCGTTTTGTTCCAAAACTTCATATGCATAAGATACACCTGATATGCCAGGTAGTTGTGTAGGCATTCAGAGGTGTATAAACAGGTTGGAGAAACGAGCCAACAGAAATCTCATGAAGCCCAATGATGTTAAATACCAAGTCCTGCAACTGGGAAAGGTTAACCCCATACACCACCAGCACAGGCTGAGTGCTGACCAGCTGAAAGGTAGCTCTGCAGGGAAGAACTTGTGAGCCCTGACAGACAAGCTGAACATGAACCAGCAACATGCCCTTGTGGCAAAGGTGGCCAAAAGCCTTCTCAACTGTTTTAGGCAGAACACTGCCAGTGGGTTGAGAGAGGTGATCCTTCCTTCTGCTCAGTGCTGGTGAAACACATCAGGAGTCCTGTGTCCCAGTCTGTGCTCCTCAGTACAAGGGAGATATGGAGGTACTGAAGTGAGAGCAGAAAAGGACAGCAGAGATGATGAGCAGGTTGGGAGCATCTGTCATATGAGGAAAGGCTGAAAGAACAGGAATACTTTAGCCTGGAGAAAAGGTGGCTCAGGAGAACCTTAGCAAACTGCGTGAATACTTGAGGAAGTAAAGATGACAGACCCAGACTCTTCCCAGTGGAATCCTGTGAAAGGACAAGAGACAGTGGGCATTAATTGAAAACCAAGAAATCCTTCTGAAATACAAGAAACTTTTATTGTGAGATACATCAAAGATTAATCAAAGATTGTGGTTTCTTTTTCCTTGGAGATATTTGAAACCTGGGTGGACATGATCTGCAGAGGTGTCCTCTTACTTAAGCAATTTTGCACTGCAATTGCTGCCTGGACTAACTGTTCTTTAAATTTGCATCTTTAAAAATTTATGTGTTGACTGAGAGAGAACTTAACTGAGTATGAATGGAGTTCAAGGCTTACAGGTCAACTTACAGATCCCTCTGACTCAAAGTTTCAAACTGAAAATTAAAGAGTAGCAGTTAACTCTGGACCATGAGAGCATTGAGGTACAATCCATACGGTATGGGTATTTTTATGGTGTCAATTTAGTGCACACTTGTGTTTAATCCTGGATGGCATTAACTTCAATTCTGTGTTTTTCCTACTTTTTGTTGACTGTTCTATCTTAACTGTAAGTTTTGCAAGGCAAAAAATATTTCTTGTTGTATAATGCCTTGCTTTTTCAGGCCTCAGTCTTTTGGTCCTGTCTGCTCTTCATGCAGATGGTCATCAATATGTTCAGGCTTCTACTTTCCTGTATATTTATGAGGCCACTTAAGTAGCAGGTGTGTAAACCCTTATGCATATGTCCATCAATTTGGATGTGCTTTGGGTGCATAAGAATTTAAAATACTAACTCTGGTTTCCAAATGACTCCTGCTGATGTAACAATTAGAAGTGGCTGTAAGAATATCACTCCCAGTATTTTTCTTTGAAAACTAAAAGAAACAATAACACCCCCTGTTGGGAGGAAAGGGTTAAAACCAGAAGATTTGGTGAGGAGGGAATAATTTCACTCAAAGTCACCTTGAAACTGGAATGCTAAGAATATGAACGGGGGAAAACTCCATTTATTATGCCTAAATCATTCATCCTCTGCCTGTTTTGAGAAGTAGAATTCCTGTGTAGAGATAATACATTCTCACACACACGTTAGAGCACCCTGCTGGGAGGGAGAGACAGATCATAAAAGCACAGCCAAGCGTTAAACTGTGCATGGGTGAAGCTTTGTGTCATGCTGGAGCAGGCAGCAGCCCCCTCCCCACTCCTGCTGGGCTCTAGGATGAACTAAGCCTCACGGAGCGTGTGTCCCCACGTGCCTCTGCTGCCCGGCACTGCCAATGAGGTGATGAAATAAAGGTACTCTTTGCATTTCAGCTGTGGTTTGGTGGTCGCTCAGGTGACCGGTATGTGTCAAATCACACATCCCCCCAGAAAACGAGCAACCTGCCACCATCGCAAGCCAAACCAACCAATCGTAAAAGAAACCCCAAAAACGCATCATAATGAAGGTTACTGCAGTCAATAGCGTCAATGCTGAGTACTCAAAACACTGAATTTACAGGATCTAAAAAGGAATGTTGAGCTTCTGTAATATTCTATGACTCACCATGGTGGGGTGTTTTACTCTTCTGCTATGTCTAAGGTCTCACACATATGCAGACAAATACACAGAAATTCAAACCAGGAATACTAGCAAAACTACAAGACACATTGGAATAATATACACACAATTACAAGAGTAGCTTGGCATGCCTGTCTTGTAATGATGTGATTGCTGCTTCTTCAGCAGTTAAGTCAATTCATCAGCATTAGTCCCTGGTGTGAGATTGACAGCTCCAAGATCCATGTGTAAAACTCTGAAATGATTGCTTCTACCAACAGGGATTGGTGCTTTGGGCTGGTTTCCCCAACACTGGGTTTTTAGGTTTCTATTGGAAGAAGTTATCATGTCTAGAGGGTAACATTTGATTTCATGTAATTGTGAGAAGTTATATCTTTAAAAATAAAATGGTTTCTGATACACAATCAATAGGTATGAATCTGTTCTTTTCCACACATAGCTCCAAAGCAATGTGTGGGTAGACTTTCTAGTTGTGGATATGTACCCAAAATTTGACAAGTGTGTAAATATGCTGTGTACAAAAGTAGAAAGAGAAAAAGGAAAAAAATAAAAATAAAAAGGGGACTTCTCCTTAGTTAAGATTTCCCGATTAATATTACTATTTTATGATAAGGGATTATGCCTACTCCTCAGGCTTGATGCCAGTAAGAATACTTCCATGTCAGTGGACTTCAAGATTAATTTGCTGCGATTATCAGGGAATTACTTTGTCAGCCTTCCTGTTCACTTTTGCAAGGACAGACCTGTTAATTCCAACTCATTTACTTTATGTGGAATGAAAGGTAAATTCAACAGAAGTGGCCATAAGCCTCAAGCTTTTACTAGTAACAGTTGATGTTAGTTCTACATACTGTACTCATAGGATGAAACATCAAACTGTTCTTTAAAAACGACAGGATGCTTAATTCATCCAACAAGGGCATTATTGCACTGCAGCAAAGGAAAAGCTTATAGCCAAGTGCACAGAGTTTTTTCAGCCAAGAGATACAGCAAAAACATTAAATCAGAAGGTTGTCTTAACAAAGTATCTCCTACAGACATCAACACAGTAAGACACAGTGCTCCCTTAGAATTTTGAAAGCAGTGGCACAGAGGAAGGACAACCAAGTACATGATGTATATTTCAGAATTAAAAACAGAGGCTGTGAAGAAGAAAATATTTAAGAGCACAGATTTTAGTTCCTGCCATGTTTAGAATTGCATATGACAGAGGAGAAATTCAAATGCAGATGAGTAATTTTTTAAGTTGTCAGCTCATTTTAAATGACTGTAATTATTCATCTAAGTAGCCCTTTTCTTTAAAATTATAATAATGTGCAATACTGATATTCTGTATCATCTGGTTAGCCCTTTCCTATATTTTATAATTAATTTTTTTTAAATCTAATTTTTATGTTTAAACTGAATTTATAGCTCAGTTATAGTACTATGCAGATGTCAGAGAAATGTATTTTATGTATTAATATATTATTTGTATTATCTGGAATATTTATTTTGAACTTGATTTAGTACTTCAGTGGTCAGTTGCTTCTTCAAATACTGAGACAGAGTTGGGGACAGTGGGAGAAGTGTATTCAGTTTAGTGTTTAGCTTTTGAAAGTGGTTACTATGAGTGGTGTATTTCCCCCATAATAAAATGTATAAAGAGAGATCCATGTTTTATAATTGCAATAGTAATCACTTGAATTGACCAACTAATCACATATTTGATCTTTAACACACAAATCATGGAAGCTCTTACTCTGAAAGTTTAATTTTAATACAGATTAATGACTGTAAATAAAAAATTGGAATTTAAAATCAGACTAAAATATTGGTTATGTGCCACATTCTTATTTTTATAATTATTGCAGCCTTCAAAACTGTGTGTACAATCATGAACACAATAATTTTTTTATAGAAATCTAATTTGCAGCAGAATTAATTAATCTGTGTTCTGTTTAGCTGAGGTTAAACCTATCTGCAGTTAGTGTTATCATGGAACACGTTTCAGTAAACAAATTGTTTCATTCTTGTGTAGGTTTGGGGGGTTTATTTTTGTTTATTTGTTTGGCGAAATAAAAATTGCTCTATTTCTGCAGTGATTTTATTTTGTTTTCCTCCAAGTTGTCCAATAGGATCATGGGTTGGGAGGGTCAATTAAAGGTCATCAAGACCAACCCACCTTCAATGACTGGAAATATCTACTTGATCAGGTTGCTCAGAGCCCCATCCAACCTGACCTTGAATGTTTCCAGGGATGAGTCATCTGCTACCTGTCTGGCCAATCTTTTCCAGTGCTTCACCACGCTCATTATCAAAAATATCTTCCTTTGTCCTGGTTTCACCTAGGATAGGGTTAATTTTCTTCTTTGTAGCTGGCACAGTACTCTGTTTTGGACTTAGTGTGAGAACAATGTTGAAAACATGCTGATGATTTAGTTGCTGCTGAGCAGTTCTTTTTCTACGTCAAGGACTTTCCACTTTCCCACGCTCAGCCAGCGAGCAGGTGCACAAGGCTCTGTGGGGGAACAGTGCCAGGATAGCAGACCTGACCTGGCCAAAGGGATATTCCATACCATAGAACATCATGCCCAGTATATAAAATGGTGAAATTATCCAGGAGTGGCTGATTGCTGCTCAGGGATGGGCTTGATATTGGTCAGTGGGTGGTGAGCAACTGTATTGTCCCTCACTTGTTTCTTGGGTTTTATTCCTCTACCTCTCTATTAGCATTACTATTATTATTTATTATTATTATTATTATTATTATTATTATTTTAATATATTAATTGTTAAGCTGTTTTTCTCTCAGCTCACAAGTTCTATTTTTTTTTTCTGATTTTCCTCCCTATCCCACTGGGGAGGGAATGAGGAAAGGAGGAGTGACCAAATGGCTGTGTGGTACTTTTAGTTTCCAGCTGGGGTTAAATTGCAATATCCTTAAATGTAGACAATATGTGTGATGCACATGGAAGAAAAAAAAAAACCAAAGTGGAATTTTCATTCTGAAGCAAGAGGTGCTGAGCCATACTAACAAAAAAGCTGGGCAAAGATTTTGTGTATATTTCAGTTGTTATGCTAGGCATAAATTGAGGAAAATAGAGCAAGAAGTTCAAAAAGCAATGACAATAGTTTTTCTTTCACTGTTCGTGGTGTTGTTCAGTCAAGCTTCAAGCATATCCAATGATGGAGATTTCACAACCTGTACGTTAATATCCTCCATTATTTGAGTCCTCTCATTGTGATTTGTTTTTCCTAATATCTAATTGAAATTTCCCTTGCTACAACTTTTGTCCTTTGTATTCCCTGTTGGGTAGTTGTGGCACCCTACCCTTAAGCGGAAGGGAGCACCCAAGATTCACAGATTCTTGTGGTCAAAAGGAACAACAGAAGTCAAAGGGTCTGCAAAAAACTTGCCCCCCTTACCTTCTAGGCTTCTACAGTAGTGGAAGGCTGCCATGAAATCTGCTTCTGATCTTCACTTTTTAAGACTAGATAAACCAAAGTATTTAAGTCCCTCCTTTTTTATCACCTGCTTCAATCCTGTAATCATTGGTGCCTCTTCTGAGACAAAACAGTAGATGAGTGTCTGTCTAAGGAACAGGAAATTAGACATATATACCCTCCTATAATATGTTGAGTAGCAGAGAATGATCATTTCTCTCAACTTGCTGTTGAAGTTTTTAGTGGTAGAAAAAGGTATGTGGTTGGCCTTCTTTGCCACAAGAATATACTGCTGCTCTGGCTCAGCTTGTCCAGCAAGACCCAACCCTCTCGATACTTTACTACAGATTTAAGTGAACACATCTTAAAAATAAAATGAAGAAAGTAACTATTCTATTTTAAATCGAAATGACAATTTGTAGCTGAAAGCAACTGAAGCACAACTGTATGAGGACAGGAAATTTCTGTACTGTTGAACATAGGACTAATATGATCTTATCTGCAATGTATGCTTGACTAATAATCCATGATTGGGATATGTAACTGAAGTAGTAAAAATTGCAGGAACTAATAGAAATATGAACAAAGGAGTACAAAACATTTCTTAACAGGAGAAATAGGAGACCTGTGACTAGTTGAAAGTGTTTGAATTGCAAGGATCGTCAGGACATCTTCATGTAATTTGTGCTATATTAATTATCTTTTACCATTAGGTGGTAGTATAATAGCAGATATACTAAAAAAATAATTAAAATAAATGCATTTTCTTTATATCTATGAGTTATATAAAATATAAATTATGTTATTAGTGTTTTTCCTTTCAGAGGTTGATATTTTACTTACAATTTACTTACAGTTACTTACAAGTAATACCACCTGTATTGGTGCATCACCATAATCCATTATAATAAAAGCATATTTTAGCAGGTGATAGATGAGAGAGAAGATTATAGAACTTTCATAATTCCAAAATTGTCTGAATAGGGATCTTATAATACCTTGGGCATAAGTGTGTGTATAGTGGCTGTATTGTGAGCAGTGTTAGCATATGTAAATCATGAAAACCAGAAGAAAGTGCTGGAGTAGAAGAGCCTCAGCAGGAGGTGGATGAGCACATTTTCAATAAATATTGTCATATCATAGGAAAGTCTCTAAAACACTAGTTTTAAATCCCTAGCTTATATCTTACATCCACTATCCATTTCTATCAATCTTTGTGGAACACATAGCCTACAAATGTTTTCTCTATAGTGTGATTTAAATTACATAAAGTCTGAATAAAGTGTTTCCAGTTGTTCAGGTAAAAAATATTCTTTTTCTTTAATACTGCATGAAAATAATATAATGACATTGTCTTAGTCTAATATTATATTTAGCATTCACCTACAATAGATCCACATATTAGAATGGAACAATACTTTTTTCTTTTGGATTTAACCTTTTGTGCTACCTTTGACTTCAGACTAGATACAATCTTTTCATTGCAGTATGTTTTGCAAGCTCCCCACTCTGTCTCATGTTTGTAAAATGCTGTAGATTTGGGGTGAGGAGAAGAGTTGTTTATTTTGCTTATCTGTCTTTTATTGCATAAGAGAAAGGTGCATTTAAAATGTTAATTCTGTGGCTCTGTTTTATTATAATCTTGGTTATTTATCATCTCAGGTCTGTGCAAAAGTAATCTATTTTTAACTTCAGAAGCACTTTTCCTGATTTGTTATCCTGTACAGTTTGATTCTGTTAACATGCTTTTTATATTATTCCAGTGGGGTTTTATATTTGACTACAATTAGTGGATGTTCTGGAACATAGCAGTGTGGTTATGACTTGGTTATCGGCACTTAGGCAGTGAATCATTTTCTGTAGCAATGTACCTATCTTGCCTGATTTTATGACACCAACTATACTACCTTGTTTGGTTTGCCCTGTTTTTCTAAAACCCAAACCCCCACACTCTGCCCCCACACACCCACACACCCTCCCTGCTTAAGCAGTTTGCTCATTTGTTTGCTTTATCAATTCAATAGCTTGTGAAGTGCGAGAGCATATGCTATCCACGTACTCATTCTTATGAAGGTTTTGGGAGTCATTTGACTCAGAATATTGGTTTCTGATCCACAGTTTGAATCTGAGATGTGAAGTTGAAATGATTATTTCTATGCTGTAACAAAGATAAATCAACGTCTTAAGATATTTCTGTCATAGGAAACTCAGCTACATCATGTTCACTGTGTATCTTGAAATATACTGAAGAGCTAGACTTCTAACATCCAAAGAGAAGGCTCAGGGAACAGCAAGGTTCTCAGGCATATACTAGCCTTATGCATTAAGTGCATAATGTACAGCTCCACAGAAAATAGATGAAAATTACAACCTTTTTGTCATGTTGCCTGTTTGAAAAGAGTAAAGAAACAAATTAAGAAAAAGCACAGCAGTTGTTATTATTAGAGGTATACTACTAAATATTTTTCTGATTGAATGGATAATGGATGTCACGGAAAATGAACCAATCAAAGAATTTCTCAAAAGCTATTACAAACGTAATTCTTGTTGAACAGCCAGGAAATCCTTGCTTGATAACATACAGTAATAGACTAACAAAGATGGAAATGCATGAAAAGTGATGGCACAGTCATAGAGGCAAGGTCAGGTTGTGTAGCATCACTTTTTTATACATGAGTTTACATAGTTACATCAGCATAATTTTACACCTATCCATGCTAATATGCGTTATTTAACTTCTCTGAGGTGTTTTGTTGGACTTTTTTCTTCTTCTAATACTACTGTCCATTATCTATCTGTACTGCTGTTAATCTAAGTATTTCGAGTATACCTTAAATTTTCAATTGCAATGATACAGTCTTTATTGCAAGATAGCATCAGTTAGTTTTGAAATTAAGGAGTTATGTTATTCCAGAATATGTTCAGAAATAACTTATGCACACATTTTAATTTCTGTTCTATATGAACTGATGTGTTGCCAGAATTTGACATGGTTGATCTAGTATATCTTGTCAGCTTGTCTTATTTCATCTAGTGTGTTTCCCACCTTGAAAATCTTGAACTAGTTGCAATTCCTCAAACACTTCCAACACCAGTATGTGATACTGTTTCATTAACACTCATTAAAAGTTTTGCAGCTTCCTGATTTAGGTTTTTATTCTCTATGCTTTTTAAAATCTACAAAAATGTTTTCTTAATGAACTTTAATGAATTCCTCTCTTTGTTTTCGGAATGTTCAAAAACATTCTCCCACCCCACTCCTAATCTGAATCTATATACTCAAAAGTTGGAAGTACCTGTATGAAAACATTTTTCAAGCTCTTAAATGTTTCTCTTCAAAATCTATAAGTACTGCCTCTCAGCATAAGTTTCACCAATATGCTTTCAAAAGATCATTTTCTTCAGGCCACATCAGAATTAAATTCTGTTTAGATCTGACTTGCTTAACCACATAATAAACTTTCATACATATTTAACTGATCTGACCTTTTATTTATTCTTTAATAAATGTACCTATGTAACTATAAGTTAAGTATTTTATATGTTGTTTTGCAGTGTTTGCCTTGCCCCACATAATAAGGTTAAATAGTTTTCATGCAACAGTAATAAACCTTTCCTCCTGTAATTCTATTGGGTCCTTTGGAATATGGTTGTAGTTGGATGATTTAGAAATTAATATATTTTCTTGCAGGCTATTTCCTCCTGTTTTGTGGCTCTTCAATTTATCTTTCAGGGTGAAACAATCATAATTTACATATCCTTTTTTTATCCATTATCACATTCAAACTAGTCAAAATGTGGGAAGATTTTCCCTCCTCAAATGCAAATGAAATTTTTATAATGGCAGAATACTGGGAATGATATATGCAAGGCAAACTGAGGTAAAATTTTCAAAATGTTTACAGACTGAAACAAATAAAGCTGTGCAGTTTTATAGTAAGGCATTTTGCTCACAGAGGTTGTGGAGTATCATTCCTTGGAGATATTGAAAAGCCATCTGGATGTGTTCCTAGGCAACCAGGTTTAGGTGGCTCTTCTTGAGCAGGTGAAAAAGACAAGAACTCCTGAGGTCTTTCCAACCTTAACCAGTCTCTGATTTTGTGATTTTTACATGTCTTTGTTCACTACTAGGTGACAGAGTATCAGTTGGTTTCTTCATACCCTCCATCTGTCTGAGTGGTGAATCTGATTTATTAGCAGTTTCATATTGAGTTCATATTGATATTCGTGTGTTGTAATGCTTTGTATAGTTTCATGTAAAGGGATCATCTGAATGGAGGAGAAAGACAGAAATTCCTAAACTCAAAATACTAAAAATCTAGGTATGTTAAATGCAGCCAGTATGTTTTTGACAACACTCTTGGTAAAATTTTTCATTGTGATCTGACGCTAAATACCTTTGGAAACAATTACAGTATAGCACAGTACATAATCATCAACCTGGCTGTAACAGTTGGATCAGTCCCCAGCTGCAGTTGCTTTAGCCTTATAGTGTGTCACTCAGAAAGCAAAAGGATCACCCACCCCGGGGAATGGACTTTTAAACATATCGGTCTCTGACTCCTTTTCACTGTTTTCAATACATTTGGCATGAAGGGTCTTGAATTTCACTTCTGTGCACATATTTCTTTAAATCTTGTGGTTGACCTTAGGTGCTGTGGGAGTTCTGTTTGCTGGTTTGTTTTTCTCTTTTTACCCCAGCATTGTGAATTGGGGTCCAATAAGTTATCTCTCCTTTTTTTGGAAGTAGTATATACCTTAAACAAGGTGATGCTGAGTATGTTTGCATGGATGTGATGCTTGGGGATATGATTGCCTAAAGGAACCTCATCTGCTTAGATGGAAAGCACCTCCTATACCTAGAGGGAAGCAGCATGTTCTTGGATTTCATTCTTTCTCTAATTTTTTTTCTTTTGAGGGGAGTGAGGTGATGTCCCCGCCCTTGTCCTAGGAAAAGATATTAATAAATAAACTGTTACACAGTTTAATTTATAAATATTTTCTGAAGTTTTAACACTTACTCATATGGCAATACTTGTCATCAGTCTCTCATAATTCACCATAGTGGGCACTGATGTTCAAGGGATGTCTGTACAGAAAACTGGGAGACGGATTAGCTTTTACATGGAATAAGAGACTATTCATTTCTCCTTATAATCTTGATCATTAGGGAAAATTGTGTTAAAACTAAAAATTGTTTTAGTTGCAGGTAAACTTTAACTGAAGTCATCTTATGTTCCAGTTGCTTCTGGTTAGAAAGCACACAGATCCCTTGTTAAAGATAAGACACTATATAATTTTCAGTTCAGTTTTTTAGAAGTGTTACAGAGAGTGTGCAGTGCACTGTTTCTAAAGTGTACTGTTTCTAAATTAATGTCTAAACTCTTTTTCTGTGACTTGTGTTTAAAACTGAAATTTAAATTCTGGATAAGAACAAATAAATGTTATCGCTTTTTCCCCTACCCTTTTTAATCCTATTGTTTTGCATCTTGTTGCTAAAGAAGACCGTAAAACTGTAACCATTTAATAATAAATCAGGAAGGGCATAGAAATAGAAAAAATAAAGCATCAAGGAGAAAAGAAACTGTTCTGAAAAAGCCACTGCTTTATAAAAAAATAAATTATACATAGTACTTTATTATTGTGCATTATGAATTGTTCCAATTCCAAATGCTTTCTTGTGGATGAGGCAATACATTACACAAAACCCATGAATTTATGTCTCACTTCACAAACCACTTCACACCAATTTTACCTCACTAAATTTCCACTGGGCTTTGTGGAATTATCCTCAGTGTACATAAATGTAAATGAGGATACAATCAGGCCTTGTGACTGAGTCTTGGTCTTGCAGAGTCAAGCTGTCTGCAAACTCAAGAATGCAAGGAGAATAGTAATTATCTGTTGTAGCTGCAGTTCTTTAATGTATCAGGTTTAAATAGGAAAAGATCAAAGAGTCATTGCACTATACTCTGATAAACCTGAAGGCACAGCAGTTATTGCAATCTATCAGCATGATCACAGCTCAAACTGTTCTAGAAGGCTAAATAGTGAAAGATTCTGCTGTCCAGTCCTGTGAAGACTTTTATACAAAAACCCCAGTGGTTATAAGGAAAACGATTACACAGTTTACTTGCTGAAAAAGGCTTCACATGAAGGCTTTTTACCGTATTCTTTGTGTAACACTTAACACGGTGGGATTCTAATTCTACCTGAAAGCAAAATAATATACTAGTATTAGAGTGCATATTATATAGGGATAGCACTGGTTCTGTATACAATTTGCACTACATGTGAGTTTATATCCCTAGTCTTAAGGGTTCGGTGTTTTTTTTCCCCATTTCCTTTAATGCAGATACTTGATGTGATTATTTTTATTTTTATTAAATTTCTTCTCCCTTTTCCTATAAGGATACACATCAGGACAATGCTAGTAATTAAAACATGAGAAACAAATTTTGTCTGGACAGTGCATAGAGACTCTTGATGACTCAGAACCTGCTTTTTATACATATAATCCTTCTGTTATGAGATCCTTTGCCAATGAAAATCAATAGAAACAATTTCCATCTCTATTCATGATCCACTCTTCACTAGTTTATCTTTCTTATTTTCTGGATCTGCTTTCTAAAAATGCCACAGGGCTAGACAAAGTGAAACAGTTTATTTATTCATTTTTCTCCTCTGACTGAATTCCTGGCACCCAATTGCTGTTTTAAATTTTTTATGTTTTTGTGTCACTTTGAGTATGCAACATAAATAAAAAAATATATATTCTTTCATGGGCTGATAAATTCAGAATGTCAACAGCTGTTGCTCATCTTTTTGGTATAGATTTCAAGCTTTTATCTCTGGGTCATAGGAGTCAACAAAATGAGGTTAAGTCAGAGCCTGCATACTTATGAGGTTTAAAGAGTACATTTGTGTGACTCTGAAGGGAGATAAATGTGCCATTATGAGAAATAGATGCAAGAATCTGCATTAGTTGCAGATGTTTATGAGCTAACAGAACAGAAAAAGCTTGAAAATACATTGACAATCCTTGCGTGCTGGAGAATTCATAAAGTCATATTCAGTACTTTGCATGGTTAAAAATGTTTTTGTATATTATTAATAATAAAATTCTGGATGCCTGATCTAGAAACCACTTTTTTTTCTGACTACTTTCTTTTTTTCATCAATTACCACTTGGTGGTTGTATATTTTTCCTTTGAGGTTGTAGGCTTTTTGAAATTAATATATTTAACAGAAAAATCAGCAACAAAGTATCTTGAGGGAACAAGAAGTGTGTGTGAGTGTGTGTGTGTTTATAATTATATATATACAAGAGTTGTATGTATATATAGATATTTGGCAATAAAAAAAGACTGCCCACATGATGAATCTGTTGACTTGAACTTTCTACAAAGCAATCAGGATGTGAGGAAAGCTTGAAATATTATCATTTCCAGTTGTATTGTGTTTAAACACCAAAACGGCTGTGTTCTAATCTACAGTTTTTTAATTGTACAAGTTCCAACTGACTGTTTTTTGGTGAGTCATCATGCAACACAGGAAAGATGTGCTCAGGAGAGGAATCAGCTTCAGTGATATGATTGTGGTGAAAATTTTGGAGAATATAGTCTTCAACATTAATGGGAAAGAATTTACCCTATGTTCAAGCATGTAATTCCTGGTCTCTGTTGAGGAGGTGTGTTTTCTGTTGGCAAGAAGAAATCAAAATAAGGCTCTGGTATCAAAGGTAGATGTTATGGAGCACATACTTGGAGAGTAACTAAAGTGATGATATTTTCTGTAAAGTAAATTTAAATGATAGTAAGACACCTTGCCTTTGGTAAAGAAATCTTTTTTTGTTAGATGGTTGGCTAGCCATTATAAAAATTAAATTTATATGATAAAACATTATATTAGTAAAAAGCAAAAATAACATTTTATAGATATGTTAATAAAAACAAAAACAACTGCCAAAACAAAACAGCAGCTGAAATTTGTTTCAAATACCAAGAAACATCTCCACAGTTATACTTCTGCTTCTCTATTTCAACATCTTTCAAAATGAAAAATTCTCTCTGCAATCAGTCATTTAAATGTACAGAGAAAGTAATTGCCTCAGATTATGAGAACTACAGTTTCCAGAGTGCTAAATAACAGTTCATACTCTGGCAGTGTTCTGTGGGGACAGTAAGTCACAAGCAGATTTCATTGACACCTCAGTAAGAGACATTCCACAGGCTGTGAAGTTTCCAGATTTCTGTGGGGATTCTTTACAGTAAGTGTCGACTTTTTATTGACAGTCACATCAAATGTATAATGAAAGTGTAAACCTGCAGAGGAAAAACTGAGACTGTTCTTGAAACTCAGTGTTGCCTAGTCTGGATAAGAAATAAATATTATAATTCAGATCTAACAAACAGAATAAAATTTTCTTCCCTTTCATGGTCCTTTGGAATGCTTACCACTAGTGTCATTTCTGCAGCTGTTGATTACCATCCCATGAGGTTTCCCCCCGCAGATTTTCCTGACAACTTACGCCAGTGTTGTGTGAATTCAGGGTACAAGGAGCCCCTCAGATGGAAGGCATGTGCTGCACAGGAGAGATAACATTTGTTAACAAGTCGAGGCAACACCTACTGGCTGCTACATAATGACATTTTAAATGAGAAAAGCTTCCTATTTCCTTTGCCTTCTTCCTTCTCCACCCTCTTTTTCCCTGGAGACCCTAGGAGAGCAAACATGGCACAACATGCTGTTGTTCCTGCTGTGGACATGGTTCACCTCCTGCCCTGAAGTCTATTAACTCCTGATCATGACAAGCACAAGTGGAAGCTGGTGAATGACAGTACTCAGCACCTGCCCCATCTGCTAGGCAGATGGTTGCACATATGAGTTTATTACTGCATTGATAAAGGACTTGCTTTATAGGTAGGGAGTTGCAGATGACAAGGCAGGGAAAAGGTGAAGGGACAACATCTGCACCAAGACATACCAGTGTTGTTTTAAACTTTTTTTCCTGCCTCCATAATCGCACTGGTTCTCCGCTCATGTGGTATCTGTTTTTTAGCGTCATGAGGTTTTTCACTTTTCTTTTTTGTTTTCTTTTTAATTTCATTTTAATTTTATCTTCACGCCCAATAATGCACTTCAGTGTAACAGGCTGCTTAAATTTGAAAAAGCAGTCTTTCCTTCTTGTTTTTACTTTAAATCCTGCCTTTTCATTTGAGGAGGGGAGAAAAGTCTGCATATTGAAACTTGCTGGCATCTTTTTATATTTTGAGTTACTTTTGAGATATGTAGTTATTGTTTATGGAGAAAGGAAGGACGAAAACTTGGCAGAGGGACTCGGGTCATGCCATAGAGAGCAAATGAAGCATTGTTTTTACTCCATCGGACAATCATTGAGCTGCTGGATCTGCATCTTAGTGGAACATTGCAAAACAGACACAGTAGGGGGCAAGAAACTAAGCTTTATACAACTCTGAATGATTTACAGACATGCAAAGCTGTAGATGCTATGCCCATTAATGAGATGTTTGCTATTTAAAATTCCTTCCTTTCACAAAGTTACTCCTTTGTGTATAGACATCCATGTTTTGTCCCCTTATTTACAATTTGTTGGCTGAACAAAATCAAGAAACCCATATTTATAGTTCCCATGAAGTTCCTAAAGCATAATTATTCTATTACAAAGCAAACCATGAAGAATGCAGTTTTCATATATGTTTCCTTTATGGCAAAGATTGTTCATAAAAATTATTTGCCATTTAGTCATTTCTAAAATATCCCAGACTTTTTTTTTCTTTTTTTTTTTTTAAATTTTAATTTTTGTGCAGGCTAATTGAAAAAAAATCATCCATTATCATAGTTTGGCTTGCCAGATAACAGAATATTGTCAAATACAAAAATCAGATAATGTGAGAAATAAACTTGCTAAATGGATGGAGATGATTATTTGGTAACAACTTCTCTTTGCCTGTGACATGCTATTCCGTGGCAATGTAGCAGTAATTTTTTTTCTGCTGATATAAAAATGTTGGCTACTGGGCAGAATAAAAAGCAACATTTATGCACGAAGGAGATGAATGTGTCCAACAAATGTTTTGTCTCATGTCTGAAGAGCAGAGTGTTGTAAATAGAGTGAGTGTACTGTCTGGTATGTTTCTTTAAAAGGGAAAATCATTCTTGCTGCTACTGATGATGTTATTACGTACTGCTGATGGCAGCATGGAAATTTGCTGGATTATGGGTCAATTGTGACCCTCCTTCAAGTAAGCATAACTGGTCAATCAACCTCTGTGTACATCAGATTATGTGAGAAAGAAGTAGCTGCCAGCTCCAGGCTTGCTGCTCACTTAACTTATGAGGATATTGTGTTTATGTATAATTTTGTTTTCCCTACTCCCCCATTCTGTACTTTGCAAATCCCTTCCCAGACTGGCATTTCTGTGTTTTTTGTTTCTCTTAAAAAATATGAATTTGCAGATTGTAAATCGGCTTTTTAAATAGATAGATAGATAAATAGATAGATCATTTTTTCTTTTATAAAGTACCACTGGAAAAGTGCAGAACTTGAGATATGTCATGTTTAATGACTCACATGTAAAATCTGAAATTCTATAGAATTATCATATAGTTTATGAAAGTAACAAAGCTATGATGACCCTATGAAAGACAGACTGTTTTATTTATATTTATTTTATAGTTTCCTGGTAAATTAATCATAATATAGTCAAAGCTTTTCTTCTAATCACTGAATAAATGAATTGAAGCTCTATTAAAGGTCCAGTATGAGTCTCTGGTTCTAGATATGCTTCATCACACGTTTATCTGGCAGGGTGAATCTATCAAGGGTGATTGATCTATCACAAAAAAAAATCAGTGTAATATTTGAACTGTTTCATTAAATTAATATTTTTCTAAGTATTTAGACATACATCTGATGTTTAATGCTTTTCAAAATAGTTTGGGAATGTTCATCACATTCAGTGATCTGATACGATGCAATAATTCCTGTTTAAATTAGGAAACACTGTAGGATATGCTATTAGTACAAGGAAATTTTTAGGGTTTGGATTGATCTTTTGAAGGACATCATGCACTTGGAAATACTTACAAAAATGTACATAATGTAAATGTGACAGCTATTGTATGAGAACTGAATTTTCCACAATAAACTAAGACATAAATGAACATACTAGTTACATATGCTAATACAGAAACTACCTTTTGTTTGTTCTTAGCTATAGTGATATTGACATTTTAATATGTTTAAGTATTACGTGTAAAAATGAAAAGTACTGCAAAAATATGCAAAAATATTTCACATTTATGTGTGTTGAAGTTGGAATTTCTCTAAGTACTGGTTTAATAGATCAAAAAAACCTCAAATCAATAATCCTAAATTAAGTTTCCATTATTGCAAGCTCAAAATGAAAGAAATAAAAGCTTCAACAAAGGGAATTATGCAGTGTTTATCTGAGCTTGTATTTAGTACTATAGATGTCTTCAATCTCATCATTTGCCTGAGAGAAAAACCTGGTTTTATCGAAGTGAGTTGAGAAGTCTTTCTTCTCTGTGTTTGCTTTCAGAGACATGGTCTGTGGGGATGGTAAATTAGTTTGACAGAAGAGAAGTAATTCAAAGCCTGTTGTTCACAAGTAGAAGTGTTTTAGATCCTTATGAGAACAAAGCATCTCTCCATTTTCCTTATAGAAAGGCATTAGGAAACATTAGCATTAACCAATTTGGGGTAAGTTATCCATTCAGATAGTTCATTCAGAATGTAAGTTACCCATCAGTAGGAAGACTGTCAGTTCTCACTGAAAATATGTTTCATGGCATTAAGTAGGTAGTAGAGAGGTTTTTTTCTTTACAAGCAGTATGATATATTGATCATCTGAAACAAAATTTGCATAAAGGTGAAGTAAAATCATTATTAGTTGGTGTGGTAGGAGACAGGCTTTATGGAAAAAGCTATTACACAGTATTAGCTCACAATCCTCGATTAGTTATAAAGCTGGTCACATCCATGACAATATCACTCTGTAATTACTTTTGTAGACACAGAAAATAGCCCAGACATTCCAGGAATAAGCAGGCAAATCTTAGTACTCCATGCTCTGCAGCTGATGGACTACCAATCAGTTTATTATAAATTAAAGGACATTATAGACCTTGTGTGGCAATTTAATTTTTTACAGCTGACAAAATACCTAGTTCATTCAAGGTCAAAATTAATCCATGCTTCAGTCTATATTGTTTTCCATTAACTTTAGCTTTAAAAGACTTCGAGTTTTTTGAACATTTTCAGTGTTCACTGAGGGTTGTAGAATGATATTTTAGTTTTCACATCTGTGGAGTTACACTTAGAGTTATGCTTTCAAATACAGCTAATTCATTACTTGATCTGATGCTGAGTCTGTGTTCCAGATTTTATCCTCGAGCACACACATGCTTTTGGTTTTACAGGCCAAGCCTAAATTTGTTGGAGAATTGATTCACTGTGTTAAAGGTAAAAACAAGAAACATTTTATTTATTGTCTTATCACAAATAGAAATAACATGGCTACGGTATCATATAAGTTTCTAAATGGTTTGCAACTATGAGGTGAAAACGTATCCAAATCCCTTTTAGGTAGATGAGATAGTCCAAAGTACACTTTTTCACAATAAAGCCTTTATGTCACTGTTGTAGGATGTGCATGCCAGTGACTAAAGTTTTCAATAGTCTGTTGAATACAGTAACATTCGTATGTGACACTTAATATATTTAATTCTGAATCACAATTACTTCCATGGTTTCAAAATATCGAGTTGTGGAAAGATACCTGATTGAAGACAGCTCTTACATCTAGTAGCGTAATGTTATGTTAGTATATAGTGATTGTAAATGCAAGGAAAATATAGCCAAACAAGATATAAAATGTTTTTCTTATCCAGAAGGTCATTGAACAATTGTAAGTATTTGTTTGGAGACTTATTAAAATCTCTGCCACTTGAAGTTTAACTCCTCATTTAAGTTCTTTTATTTACAATAGTAGAAATGCTTTCTTCAGAATTGTTTCCAAAGTGAAAAATCTTTAAGGATCTGAATTATTATTGTGTTCATCTAGCACAATTTTTGGTGGGGTTTTGTGGAGTTTGTTTGTTTATTTGGCTGTTTATTAATTCCAGGAACCAAAGCACAAGTTAATCAGAGAATAAAAATGTCAAGGAAGATTTAAAAGGCCATTCTTCTTTTCCCCCCCCCCCCAGCTTTTTGTCTCTCACAGTTTCATATTTCTTGTCCTATAACTATACTCCCATATATATGTATATATATATA